>OMKN01069538.1:2009-12251 GCA_900302345.1 Melanonus zugmayeri
GCCCCCTAAATGGAAGAATAAACCTCGCCATTGTCCTATGCATGCTATACATCTTTGCATTGTTTACAGTACATGTCCACGTCAATCTAGGCTTCAGTTACCTGTCACTCACCCGTGCCCTTTGACTTGTCCCAAACCACTATTTGCACTTTGTTTTGCATTTCTCTCCTCAACAGACAGGCGCATAAACTGCCAGTTACCCCCGCGCCGACTATCAATACCCGGGACATGGTTGGGACAAACAAGACGACTAACACACCACCACGACACAACTTAACACACTAACACACCACCACGACACAACTTAACACACTAACACACCACCACGACACAACTTAACACACTAACACACCACCACGACACAACTTAACACACTAACACACCACCACGACACAACTTAACACACTAACACACCACCACGACACAACTCAACACACTAACATCCTGCAGAACGTCAGCTCAGTGTTGAGTCTCAGGTGGGAAAGTGAAGAGACTTCCTTCAACCGAGACGATACGTGTTGGCCAACCAATGACACTCCCGGGGTTGACTTCTGATCCGCATTAGCGTACAGCACACAACTATACACTTTTAAACACGTTGTAAACAAATGGACAATTATGAACAAATCCATTGTTCATAATTGTTCGGTAGGTAGAACATGTGTATGCATATGCAATACATTTAATTTTTTAAGTCTAATCGAGGTTTGATAACATTGTAATCGCTTTTTTCCTCATCTCTAAGGTCTCTCATATATGAAATGGATTCTTGTATAACAATATTTTACTGCAAAAATGCTTAAATTGGTAGATATTGTTATACACCCCAAAACTAAAAAGAGAACCAAAATATAGCCTGGCCGTATGGGAGTTGAGACATATAAACTCGTGTAGATGAATAATACAAGCTCTGAGAGCTTTCAACCTTGACATGCTGGCAGTCAGAATGGCTTAACCTAAAAAAAATGGATGTGAACATCTTGATGCCTGTAGGAAATATAGACCAATGAACACATACCTAAAAATGTATGTAAAAAATGAATATCTATGCAGAATGTTCTGTACTGTCGGTGACACCGCGCCCCTCTGCTCCGTGATGACCTTTGAACCATGGCTGTGGTTTTGAGAGATAAAGTCAAGGAGGGGGGTTTCCTTCTTCCAGAGAAGGAGTGTGGTGAGAGAAAGAGGAATTTCTCTTCGGGAAACTCTCTTAGAGGAATCATCTCTCTAAGAGAGATGATCAGAAGCAATCTAATGCCAACCCTAAACTAAGCCCCATCGCATGAATTGTTGAAGTCTACCATAATTAAAGTTCCCTCTAACATCGGACCTGTTTGGTGCTTATGCTTGAGAAGGTTTCTATTTCCTTTATTGCTTGATGGCAGTGTAAGAGCACGCCTGTCTTCCCAGGCTCTGAGTCAAAGTGACTGTAGCCTACATGACGACTGCATCATAGACTTGAAATGTCCTGTTTGTGTTGAAGTCTGTCCTGGTTAATGACTAATGCTGTATGTGACACATGAGGTACAGGTACTTCTCACATGAATGTATATTCAACTGTATATTCAACTTTTTATCTAGGTGTACCAAGTAAACTGTCCAGTCTACATATAAATGGGCAGACAGGTTAACAAAAAAGCATAATGATTAGACAAACGTACAAAGCTAGAGACATGCCACCATGACATGTCCCCATCTGGTCCATTTTTACGTTTTTTTGTCTTCGAACTTTGTTCTAAAGTCTCTATTCTCACTCTCTAACTCACAAACCTCCACAACGACCCCCACAACCTGTCTCAAAAGGTTACAAATAAATTCATAAAATAAATAAATTAAAAATATGTTTCTACCTTTTTTTTCTATTTTCCAAACAGACGTAACATATTAATATACATTATAATATATTTTAATATATATTATAATATATTCCATAATCACGTAATCATGTCATTATGGAAAATAGGGTACAGATCTTGGAACACTCAAAATATATACATATTAATATTTTGATATATATACATAATTAACACTAAATAAAAAAGTTTTAAAAGATGGTGACGTCATCAAGTACGCTGCCGTTCAAATAAAAAGAAGAAAAGAGACTTCCTCCAACCGAGATAACGATACGTGTTGGCCAACCAATGACACTCCCGGGGTTGACTTCTGATGCCCATTAGCCTAAAGCACACAACTATACACTTTTAAACACGTTGTAAACAAATAGACATAAATCGTTCATAATAGTTCGGTAGGTAGAACATGTGCATGCATGTAATACGTTTGATTTATTAAGTCTAATCGAGGTTTGATCGCTTTCAGAGATTTTTCTACGTAAATAACCGCAGGGGATCTGAGCGGAGATAACGTTGACGAAATACTTATTTTTTTCACGTAACAACGTGATAATAAACACAATCTTTTGACCAATCGGTGACCAGGGTTGGATGGGGGGTATCCATGACGTCAAGTCAGCTCGTGACTCCTTGTTCTCGCGCTCGTCCCGCTGCGAGACAGCCGCCTGTCTCCTCTCGGTAAGTAGACGTATTCAATGTCATTGATAATGTCATGTTTTAGTTGTTTTTCATGTTTTTAAAAGCTAAAGAAGGGCTCATTGTGTACAATATCTTACATGTATGTTACGTTAACGAGGCTGCAGTAAAGTTAGTTTCATTTGGATATTTAACGAGCGGGACGAGCAGAACCTAACTTGGTCAAATGCATGGGAATGTGTGTGTCTTCTCTCCTCGTCTATATATTCACATTACAACTATTGGCACGAAATTGTGTTTAATTGGCATAGTTCAAAATCAGTTAGCACGTTTTTTAATCCAAATGCATGTTTTAACTCCCTGTGTATCGCTCTAAACCTCAGATAAGCAGTGTCATTATTACAACCTCAGCCCCTGGTGAACCCCTTTACATTATCACAAGGGAAGGCAAACACACACATTGCTCAGCACACATGTGTGATCTATACTATATTCTGTTTAGGAGAGATAGGTTGAAGTTTAACTTGCTTTATCACATGTAAACAGTGATTCTGGAGTTCTGGGGTTGCTACGCTGTCCTGTGGGCCAGCATAGGTGGCTCCAGTCCTTTATCTCTATTTCTATTTCCAACCACCTGAGAACGGGCCATTGACAAAAGTGTTCTCTCATATCTATTTTGTAATTCAATGAAATGATCCTAAGTAGTAAAAAAACAACAACAACACAGTTCTTACACAATCTGTGCCTTTCAAAGCTAAACTAAAGAAAGTAAAATAAGCTACACAGTGCAACTGCAATCTCTGGCCTTTTTGAGTGTATTTGTGTGTGTGTGTGTGTGTGCGCGCGAGAGAGTGACAGAGAACTGAGTGAGAGCGAGGGAGTTACAGAGCGACAGTGATGACAGCGAGCGAGAGAGAGACGGTGACAGACACAGAGAGAGACTGAGAGTCATAGAGATGAATAATAAAGTACATATATTTTCTTTCCATCTTCAGACGTGAGGATGCTGTGGGTTGCACTGTGTGTGTTGGCCCTCTCTGGCGAGGCCCTTAGTGATTCAATGCACAGAGGAGGGGTCCACAGATGGGACCGCTACCATGGACCAGGCCTTCGCCAGGGCCAGCATCACACACACCTTCTGAAGCAGAAAGCCGCCCTCGACCCGGAGGTCAACATGAACATTGTGAGTGGAACAATCTCACACACACACACACACACAGTATTGAAGACTATATTGTAAGACTACTGTGTTTTTTTTTTGGAAAAAATTATTCAATCAGGTCGTAAATGTCTAATAACACTGCAAGTGACTTGCAGTTTCAAGTTTCAAGTTTACTTTATTTATAAAGCATGTTAAAAAACAAACCAGGTTTGTACCAAAGTGCTGTACAGATTATTCTACAGTACAAGTGTAAACACAGACAATACACATGCAGACAGATTAGGGACACAATAAAAACAGGAAATAAAGTGCATATACGAAATACTAACAACAATAGAACAGGAAATACATTGAAATACAATGCATACACAAAAACAATAAAACGGGTAATAAAGTGCATACAAAACAAATCAGCAGTTCGTTCACTTGATGATTTCAATCTATTCAAACAAACAGGGAGTCAGACATAAACGCCCACCATTTCACTTCTTATTCTATCAAAATACGCTTTATTAGAATTAGAAAGTAAAATGTGAACTATGTTTGTCCATAAGCTTTCTAAGTGAAAAATTTACATTTTGATAAAAAAAAATGGTTGTTGCCATTGTGAAGTCGTATTTTATTCCAATAAAATAGGAACATAGAATAATCTGGAACAAACATTGACTACATTTGATCCGAATGTCGATGCTTGGGGGCTGAGCGTAATCATTGTGCTTCAGTTCCCCTTTCTTATCATGAGGAATGCTGAGAGAGACCTTTCATGATGATTGGCAACACAATTGAGAACTATTTGTGGTGGTTATCATGATATTTCTAACCTTTGTCATACATAGATTATATGTATTATTAGAATGTGATCTCTCTGATCTCCTTGGTTTGTAGTTTGAATCAAGATGGCTTATTTTACATAACCATGAACTGTGTGATGCTTCCATTGGTGTTAATTAGTTAGTTATAAGGTTATCAATGTAAAAACTTTTCTTGGTAACAGTGTCCTGTTTCCTTGTGATTTAAGTTGAACAATATTCGGGGAACCCTGGATACTGATGCAGTGGAAATGGCCTTGGAGGAAAGGCCTTGTTCATTATTTTCTCAAACCTGATCACAGTACAGTAGAGTACAGTAGGCTAGTAGAGTTACATGGGTACTGTGTAGGATTTGGACAGTTTGACTATGTCATGACAAACAGTAGAGACTACTTAAACTATGTGGTAGATGCCTTTACTTATAGAGGATTACGGTGATACGGTGATACGTGTCATTGGGGAGCAGGAGATGTCATGAATGCGGACATGTCAGCATTTAAAACCTGCTCTGCCTGCAAAACATTAGGTGGGTGCGTCAGTGGCTGCTTAAACCAGCCACCAACCACACACACTCCACACTACTACACTATGTTGCTCCCAGATATGTGTTTCACAGCCACCATCACTGTATCGCCCATCTTCTAAATCATCATCTAAAGTAATTTATACCCAAGAGTGACCTTTGTGAGCTGCTTTTTTATTTATATTAGTTCTGCTATAAATGAGGCGCCAGGACTATTACCACAACATAATCGCTCCTTCCTCAAAAGTATTTTGGCACCGCTGTGTCACAAGAAAGTGTGATATGATATGAGTTGTGGTCATGTGTGTGTGTGTGTGTGTGTTGGGTTAAGATTCACTAGAACGCCGACGCAAAATTAAATGCCCGCCCACGAAGGCAACAGCAGAACCGTCATCCAATCCCAGCTTCGCCAGAAATCAATCATGATTGCACCAATGTGAAATATAACTGTGTTCTGTCTGTATATATTATATACAATATACTAAGTCTACCAAATATCAAATGTCTCTCAAAGGAATAGGCCTATGTCTCTCAAATTGTGATGTATAGGCGATATATAGGCCTACCACTACATACAATAACTGTGTTCTTGTGTCTGGAGTATGGAGTCTCAACAGCTTGATTGTTATTATTCATTCATTCATAACTATAGGCCTCATTAAAAAGGTTAATAAAGGTTTAGATAGAAGCGCACCGCAGTGATTTTAGTTTGACAATATTCACTTGCAAAACTAAATAACTTGTTGAAAAAGGACAGTTCTTCATCACAGATATAATTGTGTCTGAAACAAACCAAATACTGTATATGAAATGTCTCTTAAACGAATCAATCTAATTTTATGATACGTTTATCGCTCCTTCCTCAAAAGTAGTTTGGCGCCGCTGTGTCACAAGGAAGTGTGATATGACAGTTTTGGTTGTGTTTGTGTGTGTGCTGTTCCCCTTGTGCCGACTCTTGACTCCAATATAACCTGTGACTCACATTCAGATAAAGTTGCAACTCAAGCCCATAAAATGACTCTGCATCAAATCATCCAGAAATCCTTCATCATATGACATCATATCTTTAGACTTTATGACTATAGGCTAGGGGTTGCACGACTTCAGATTTTTTCAAGTCGACTACCAATAAAGTCGACTATCAATAAAGTCGACTAGTCATCGATGACATCATCACACACACACGCATGCAAAACACACACAGACAGAATGGGCTCCAAAAATGACGTCACATCGGACGCTCTCTGTCCTTTAACTGAATCCGTTAAATATGTCGTTCTGTTGCCATGAACTAAACTCTAACTCACTTTCACTCGGTCCGGTCAGGACATTCGGGGCTTAAAAATAATAATTTGGCAATTAAAAATAATGCAGTGTGAAATCATGTGGTCAACGACTAGTCGACGTCTCCCGGTAGGCGTCGACTAGTGGTAAGCCCTACTATAGGCCACGTGTGATGTAGGAATGATCTTAAAATACGTTCTTTCTGGAAATGTTTTTTACTTGGAAGAGGATTTTAAGTTAGAACCACATTTTTGTTGTTGGAAATATTTGGGTTAAGATTTGATTTCACAGAAAGTGGAATTCACTAGATTAGAAACATACAGTTACATTACATTTAACACAAATGTACCTGGATGGGGAAAACCCAGAAGCTGCAGAGAGCATAGACACAGATGTGCTGCTGTCTCCCCAGACCAGAAGGTTGTTAGTTTAAAACCCCCAAAAAGCATCAACAGAACCACGACTTAAATTGAAAAAAGAATGTAATAAATCCCAACTTAGCTCTCAATGACTACTTGGAAAATGTACCGGTGGTACCGATCACATCATCAGAAACTATTTACAATTTGTGTGTGTGTCTGTGTGTGTGTGTGTGTGTGATCCAGTCTGAGATCATCCGTCGCTGGGGTTACCCGGTGGAGGAGCATGATGTGGTGACGGAGGACGGATACATCCTGTCCGTCAACAGGATCCCTCATGGCCTGCATCAGAAAGCCTCAGGTGGGTACCCCCCCACCCTGGAGGCGCACGTCGTTTGTTCATCTCTAAACTCTCTGTAACGCCGTAGGGTTAGAGCGGGCGTTGATGGATCGCTTTGATATGGCTGCTCTGCAACAGTGTGTGTGTGTGTGTGTGTGTGTGTGTGTGTGTTTAACCATCTCTCCAAACCTCTCAGGATTTGTATCGTTTTATTTTTTCGGGATCTGAAACCAAAAAATATGATTCAAGAGATTAATAAGATTTATGATTTAAGATTTATGATTTTGATTTGTTTGAATAGACATTACAATTTGATTTAATTAATTCAATTGAAGAAAAATCTGGGTACTTGAATGACGACTGATCATTTTTGCACCATCTTGAAATAAACTTAAAATTGATTCAGTCCATTTTAGGCGCTAGCAAGTACGATTCACACAGCCAAGATAGAGGTCTGACATTATTTGTAGCGGACTACCATGGGAATAGATCTAGCAACCGCTAGTGTGTTTTGAAACAGCACCGAGTGTGGAAAAGCAGGAGAAAGGTTGGGGTGAGACGGTGAGAGAGGGAGGAAGGAGGTAGTGAAAGTGAGATTCAGCATGAATCTTTGAACAGGAACAGAGAGAGTCCTCGAGGTGAAAAAGAAATATCACAACACTGTCATGAGATACATGTCAACCCCTCACTGCTCTCTTCTCTCTCTCTCTCTCTGTCTCTCTTTCTCTCACTCTGTCTCTTTCTCTCTCTCTCTGTCTCTTTCTCTCACTCTGTCTCTTTCTCTCTCTCTTTCTCTCTCTCTGCTCTCTGTCTCTGTCTCTTCTCTCTGTCTCTCTCTCCATCTGTCTGGCTTTGTCTCTCTCTCAATTCAATTCAAAAGAGCTTTATTGGCATGGAAAACAAACATTTACATCGCCAACGCAGTTACAATTTTGAACAAAGGAAAAATAACAAAGTCCTATAAAAAGGTAATAGACAGTGAAATATCGATTATCAATACAAGCACAGCACAAAACATTGGGTAATGGTCTGGAGTGAGTGAATCTCTGTCTGTCTGTCTGTCTGTCTGTCTGTCAGCCCTGTTGAAGAAGCATCAGGGCTGCAGGATCTACTACTGAAGAAGAGGAGGATGGTGATTGTTTGTGTTTGTATTATTTAAGCTTGGAGTGATTCCAATGCAGTGATCAGGTGACCTCCTAAACCCCTTGACTTGTTGTCATGGAGACAGGGAGATGTATTCATTCCTACATGGGCCTATTCATAGTCATATTATTGTTATTATTCAAATGTTATACATGAAATGAAATTAAACAGGATACAAGGGACACATTTATAGGTATTTGGGGATTGCCAGGAATGGCTTTAGGGGGGTTGATGCAGGACAGTATCAACACAACGTTCTGGAAACTTTCTCGTGGCTTTTTTTTTCTTTGCATTTAGATTTTTGTTCAAAGCGGCTGAACTCTGTGTGAACCGCCCAATCTGGCAACATGTAGACATAGCCATGCTTTGGTTAATAAATATCATTAATTACTGAATGAACATCAAAAAACGCTCCCCTCACCTCTCTCACACACACACACACACACACACACGTCACTCACACACACACACACACACACACACACACAAACATCACTTACACCCACACACACAAACGTCACTCACACACACACACAGGGTTTTTTTCATCCCCCTCCCTCTCTTCTACTCTTGTATTCTCTCTCTTCTCTCCTCTCCCTAGGTTTCATGAACACAGAACTGAACTAATTAATTCCACTGCACTCTCCATGAACCTGGATCTGTTGATTTTAGTTTTGTTCGTTATAATTCCTTGCTAACTCTACTATTTACACTGATGTGTAATATTAGGAGGTCATGTGACCATGTGCCCTGGTTTAAAGCAGCTCTCTGATAGGCTGAATAGAACGGACAGAGAAAGGCGTCCATCCCACCTTCTCCTCCCCATCGGGGGGTGTTTGAATTTAAGAACCAAGTCTAATGAGGCGATTGTGCACGCCGCACATGCACACACACACACACACAGTGTTGTTTCATTTTTTTCTCGTGCTGTTGAGCTGTTTTTTTTAGGAGAATACATCTTTTTTTTCAAAATGCAAATACATGATCTGTTTATGAAGTAGGGTACTGAATTTATGATCGAGTTCATTTGTTTTATTTTCGAGAATTTGAAAAAGGTTTTGTTATATTGCGATGCCTATCATTGTATGGACGTGCTTTAATTTTTCAAGTTTTGATTAAAAAAATTATAATATATATGCAGCCCCTTACAAATCTAAATATCCAAATAACATGTTATAGTTTCACGTAAGATTAGATTTTTTTCCAACAGGTAGGTATTTGTTATTCCATATTCATTCATCCATTGTATTGTCATAGTAGTATTAGTATTGTAGTATTGTGAAATAATTATAATAATCTTCTGTAATGTAGCCAAATGGCTCTCATCTGCTTACATGTCAGTTCTAAATGGTTTACAAAAGGTCTGTATTTACGCATTTCATTTTTCTAAATATTTACTCAAACCTTTTGTTTTTGGGAGACAGGTAGCCTATATTCATAACCCTATTCGTATTCGTAATCACAAATGTCGCATGGCTGCTGATGTAACCGTGGATATCACAGACTAGCCTGTGTTCTTCTAACCTCAAAACAATAGAGACAAGAGTTGGGTGGCACCGCCACCTGCTGGACAGAAGTCAGTAGACGTTTTCAGCCGGGTGTCACATCGTCACCCTCTTAAAATAATGGCCTAAGTCACTTTTTGAGGAAAATGATATTTTTGCCTAAATCATCTCTTCATGATGCTGTCCACCTCTGGTAAAATGGCCCAAGTCCTTAATTGAAAAGAAATGCTGTTCCTACCTGGTAATGCAATGGCCTGTGTCAAGCGTGTGACTTAAGCCGAAGTCTCTGAAGTCTCTTTTTTTAATTTTGTGCTCCACCAGGACCCAGGCCTGCGGTGCTCCTGCAGCACGGCCTGCTAGCGGCGGGCAGCAACTGGATCACCAACCTGCCCAACTCCAGCCTGGGCTACGTCCTGGCGGACGCCGGCTACGACGTGTGGCTGGGGAACAGCCGTGGGAACACCTGGTCCCGGAGACACGTGTCCCTGAACCCCAATCAGAATGAATTCTGGAAATTCAGGTAACCGCCGCTATCAGAGCAAAAGGTGTTGTATTTTGGTCACATGGGTCTTTCCTATTCTAAACTGACACATTGATTCCTTCCCTCCTTCCTTCCTCTTGTCCATCC
>OMKN01069558.1:0-13677 GCA_900302345.1 Melanonus zugmayeri
GAGGACATAGATACGCTCAGTGTTTTTCCACACTTACTTCATTAATTCAGCTTTCATGGCAAGGTTTTGATTGTAATTCCTATACATATGTAGTAAAATTCTCCCATATATGATCTGACAGCTACAGACCTACCTATGATCTGACAGCCACAGACCTACCTGTGATCTGACAGCCACAGACCTACCGGTGATCTGACAGCCACAGACCTACTTGTGATCTGATAGCCACAGAGGGTTTGAGACAGTAAGCACATTAGATTTTAATTCAAGTTTTTTTTATTTTGTTCATCACCGGCTGTAGGCCTGTAGCCTCGTGAGGCCATCCAGATATCCAGGATGATCTCACGAGGCGAACAGACCTTTATGGTTTTAAAAATGCAAACTGTCCGTTGTTAACAGCAATCTTAGTGTTGGCCAGTAGATGGCGCTGATAGGTCACTGTACATTTACAGCTTACTACGCACTTCCCTAGTTCGCCTTAGCGTGGAGGTTCATGGAATAATCCATTTATTTAACACACATTATTAAACAGTTTATTCAAATCCTGAACCGTAAAATCAGTAGCGGATGCCAAAGAGGGTGTTATGATGTGTTGGTTTACACTTAATTAGAACACACACAGCTAACACTGACAATGTTATTACAACTCACAATCGTACCCCCCACCCCCTTTATATAACTATCATGAAACATTTCCCAAAGTCAACAAATAAATCCAACATCTGCCTTAGTTGTTGTGAAGCCGTATTTGGTTTTGATTCGTTTTTCCCCTCCTTGAATAATGTCCTGTATAAAGAAACATTTATTCAAAATATTCAACCCAGATAACGCCCCTCATTCACCCTGCCTCAACCGGGTCCCCGGTTGAACCTCTTAGTGCAGGCGGCCTCGTAGCGCCTAGTGCCGGCCGACTCTCAGCATGCCTTTCAGCAGGTGTGTTTACTTACGTGGTCACATGACCTCTAAAATCACACAGCTGTGTAGACGCGCCGCAGTTGGCTCGCTCCCCCCCACCCTCCTGAAAGCAGATGTTTGATCTCTGACCCTCGACTCAGTGCTCGTCTTCCTGTCCTGACTGACTGCTGGGGAGCCGACGTGCACGCAGCCACGCACGTGTGTTCAGTTCTACCTACACATCCCCACTAGGCATCCCTGAGCAAGATACACTAACATGCTCCTTCATGACGTACGTCTGTATTCACTGTGTCTCACTTTGGATAAAGGCGTCTAAGTTCAATGATAGCTATATCGTCAAAACAATCTGTGTTATGCCTTCAAGGAAGGTATTGTATTATGTGCGTTGCATAATAATCACATTACTGACGCCGAGTTGTAATATTGCAAGTCATCGCATTATCCAATTTACCATATTGTCACCGTATTGCGATGGGAATAATGCATGATTTCCTTCTGCCTCTCCCATCTCCATCTCGTTTCAACCTTGTTTCAATACTGTCCCTCTAGTATTCACTTAAGAGTTATATTGGAAAACATATTATACATGTATGTATACATTCCCACTGACAGACATACAGGCAGACAGGCAGGCATTCATCAGAAGTATGTCCAACATAGCTCTAATGTATCTGATACATAACAACATGTACTCTTTAAACCCTTCTTCATATCCTTCTCCCCCTCTCCCAATCCAGTGGATGACCGCAGGACAGGGGGTTGTTCACGTGGAGATGCCCATGTTGGAGGAGCCAGGGGTGGGCCTGCAGCTGTGGGTGAACCTGCCGCTTGTCCAGAAGATGGTGAAGCCGACCTACCAGGAGCTGAAGAGCAGAGACGTCCCCAAGCCCAACCCGGGAGGGGTCCACGCCACAGTCATATCAGCAGAGGCCCTGCTGGCCAAGGTACACACACACACATATACACACACCTTGATGGGCAAAGTGCCGCAGCGGCAAAATAATCTGAATAATTATTGTAAAAAGATCTGGACAAGCTGTTAACTTAACATAGTCTTGTTTTGAATGCAGTTGATTGGCGTGATCATATGCAACACAAGGATGTAAATCAACACAACTTTATGTCAAGAACTGTTGACTGATCCATCACGTATTGATAATTACTCGGTTTATATAAGTTAAACCCAGTTAAAAAGATATTGGATATTCCACAATAAAGCAATCTTACGTAGAGAACTAATGGGACAGTCCGCAGTGGTCTAGTCTAGTGGTGTTAGATTAAAACTGAATCGCCGAAGCAATGGTGTTAAAGCGTTGTTTTTTTTAACGTTGGTTCTCTTCTATGTTAGGGTTGGATTTTGCCTATGGATCTATCATGCTCGTCACTTCAACTTGCCTCTGTAAGCCAGTAATGGTGTGTAAAGCTGGAAAATGTTTTATTTGTATTTTATTTTATTAAACCACGAATTGCCGAATAATTGATTGGCCTGGCGACTCAGGAGTCAACTTGGAAAATGTATTGATTTAACCATGCAATAGCCTCAAAGTCTAAATAACAACAACATAGGGCTACTGTTTCAAAATCAAAGAATGCACTTATTAATCAGAGCACTCACATAAGAACATACTAGCAGAGCGCTAAATATATTACAATTTTCTTTTAAAATATATATTTTTATTTTCTCAAAATCAGCAGTGGGAGAGGCTTAGAAACAGCTGTTTGCAGCTTGTGTAAGAGCCATGAAAAGGGAGTATTTGAGTACACAAACACGGGCACAAACTTTCCTCAGGTCATGTGTATTATGACTGGATTATAAAAATAATCATACAAATGAATACATATATATATACAGTATATACATACATATACAGGTCTAGCAATGTATAGGCCCACAACCTTCTCACTCTCTGTACTGTACTTTAAACCTCTGTATTGTACATAGCAAAACATCAGCAAATTGTACTGAAATACTACTACAGAAATGCATATTAAAACAACAGTCCAACGTCATAGTTTTTATCCCTGAACCCTGACATTATTACTCCCTTATTATATCAGTCTTCCTTTAAGTAACTACTGAAGCATTACAACAACAGTAAACTGAATATTATTTTCCTCTAAATACCCTGTTACTCTGTAAGTCGTTAACTCACAATAACTAGCAGAAAAAAACCCACTTAACATAAACATATTATTCATGGCACCTCATTTCAGTACAGTAACATAGCAGTATAGTTTCACAAATCCCAGTGCCTAAACTATAATGTTGGCATACATTGTGTTAAACGCTAAGCTAACATGTAAAGAAAGTTGCACTCGAGTATGACTTCTCATCATCTCAGTATTGCTGTTGCCTTGGTCAACTAAACAGAACAGTAGTGTGGGCATGATATTTTACTGTACGGGTGGACGGGAATGATTGATGCGTCTTTTACCGTAAGTATTTGCAATGTAGGGGCATTCGCGGTGATACAGTGATTCACGACCTCATCACACACAACAAACAGCGCTATCCATTGTTCTGAAACAACAGCCTAAGCGATAGTCACATGTATCTCGGCCAATAATGTTGTTGTTTTTGCTATTTTTCTATAGATACATAAAGCTTAAACAGAGTGGGCAACAAAATACAACTGAGGGGGTTAAGTCCCCTTAAGACCCCTCATGGCGCTGGGTCCGGGTCCCAGGTGGTCTTCCAGTGGTCGCCCATGGTGAAGACAGCTTGACAGAGGTGTTAGTGACCGCCAGCGTGCATACGCCGTGCGTGCACATGTGTGCGTTGGTACTAAAAGTTGCAGGGTTTAGGACAGTTCACTGAACTCCTGTAGCCTCTGGTCTGCTCCGTCTGCAGTCTTTTGCAGGCTTCTGAACACTGATCACATCATGTCTCTATTGCACTGTGCTCTGTTCCAGCCAGGATCAGATGTGTTCATGAGAGAGAGAGAGAAAGGCAGAGAGGGAGAAAGACATACATAGAGAAATACATTATTTCCAGAATATTTTCATAATATCATTAATATTTCTTCTCGTCTCCTAGCCTAAGGTGTACACAAGGACACCTACTCTGTACTTGGACTTCACACTGCAGCCAGGGGCAGAACATGTCCAGCCTGTACCTGCAGGTAGGGGGCACTAAACACACCATGGTATATGGTGTTAGTCATTATTTGTATTTTATTTGTCTTGGCTTTTCCACCTTTACCACCTATTTTCACTTTGTTTGTTTATGTGTTACTATTTGTGATGTGTGTTATGATTAGATGGTAGCTAAGTATTTAGCTTTAATCATGTTGTAATTAATTACTTACTGGCTGAAAAAGGCACTTTCATCTTTATTAGGTTGAGAGTTCTTTCTTAATATACAAATGATGTGCAAAGTCACAATTCTCAGCTAAACAACTGTATTATCACTTGGCTTTATTTTACATTCGGTAAAATAAAATATTGTTCACAGATGCTGTTAAAGTGTATTTCAAAATACTTTGTTATGTGAGTCTTTGAAAAGATTTGTGGTGTTCACCAAATGGGTATAGCTTTCATAGCAGTGAGTGGAAAGAGAGCTGTTTGAATGCCGCTCCTTTATGTAGCCTCGTTCTGGCCGCTCCGGGCCAACCTTCTTAATAGTTCCTCATTAAGTTACATTATGATCTGATTAGACAGAAACTGCTCTGTAGGGTCCCACAAACTGGTCCTAATCACTCTCAGATGTATGCCAAGACCAGAGAATTAAACATGACCTATAAGCAATGTAATATTAAAGTCATAATTTGAATCAGGTCGGGTCTCTAAACAGAACAAGGAAATCAGACTCGCCCACCGTGCCTAGTTTGGTGTAGACGGGTGCCTGTTCTCTTGCCACAAGGAGACCGACCTGGGTTTCTTCTGCATCATTCACAATGAGAGTGATGGTATAGATTCAGCAATGCACATCCCAACCTCAGGGTCATGAAGCGTCCATTTTGTATGATGGACTCAAGTCACTGTGGAGTCCGTCATACAAACGCTTTGTTAATCTAACAGAATATAACGAATGATTCTAAAATATATGATAAGATGGTACTTTAATAATCCCAAATGGGAAATTAGGGTGTCACAGCAGCAGTACAATAAAAAATAGATACAATTTTAAACAAAAAAATATATACAGAAAATATGTCTATACACGCAATAAAAGTAGTAGAAATGTCGGTGCAAAATAAAGGTAAACATGATGGACAAGTAGACATTATTGCCAGTATATATGCTACATTAAATCCATTAAAGGGCCCCTATTTTACCAGCAGGTGTGTTTGAGTGTGATTAGCCATTACAAAATTGTCATGTGACTACCCTCTAGTCCACCCAGATGTATGATGACTAGATCAGTCTACCAGCCTACCCAGTGGGGTGTACCAACTGGTAGGTTTATCTATCCATCATACATCTGAGTGGACACTCCCACTTATGATGTCACTAGAGGGTAGTCACAATTTTGAAACGGCTTGTAACGGCTTCTAATCACACTCACACCTGGTGGTAAAATAGGAGCCCTTTAAAACATATGAGGAAAGGGGGCAGCACCACCACAACGTCTGAATGAAATTACTCATCTCTTGGACTTTTAAACTCCTCACTGTTTCTATATAACACTCAAGGTTCAAATACTTATCCTAAACTGTTTCTAGATGACACTCAACATCAAACACTTCCATTACGCAGGGTTCTGAAGCTGCTCACGTTGTGCTTATCTCCAGGGAGCTGATGGGCAAGCCTGTGGTTCAGCAGAACGTCCCTGGGTTTTGTAACATAATAATTACATTCAATTCAATTCAAAAGAGCTTTCTTGGCATGAAAAATACACATTTACATTGCCAAAGCCGTTAAAGATGTAAACAAATGAAAAATAACAATGTCACCTTGGGAAATATGTTAGAATTTAAAATAAAAAAAGATGTTTTATCTCCATCCATAACCGGTTTAGAACAACCAAAGCGTTTGTGTTATTAAAGCTATCCCCCTCTACTTCTTCAGGTCTGTTCGTAGTGACCACAGGAGAAGAAATCTCACACGCCATCAGGGATTACCAGAGCAGAAGAAATGGCTTTGAGAGGGCCATAAACTGGAGGTCCAAGATCAGAGACCGACTACAATGACGTGGAACATCCACAGGGGGTGGTGTTTATGTACCATTATAATATGGCTGATGCTCTTACGCTTGCATGGGATTTAGTTGCTGTGTGTGTGTGTAATGTGCTCCTTTGTTCAACACAAAGGATTGGTGTTTTGAATTGTTTTATTGAAGCTTTATTTATAAAGTGTGGATTACCGTTTGTCTTGTTTCCAATGTCATGATTGAACTTTCAATCTTTTTTAATCTCTACTTGTTTACTTTTTCCAAATTACTTTTTACTTGAGTACTTAGTAATTGTTTTGTGGTGTCTGAGGTCCACAAATGAGTGGCGTCTGGCACAGATTGACTCCGTCTGTGTGGAAATCATCTGCGGTCCAGACTCTTCTCACGTGTGGTGCTTCGATGGTGGAACAAGCTCCCTTGCTCCCTAAATACCTAGCTCCCTGTAGCTCCCGACGGTCTGCATAATCCCTCCCTATCTTCAAGACACATCTGGAGACCCTCCTCTTCCGAGAACATCCCATAAGCTGATGTATGAAGATCTATTTCTACAAGTCTGGAAGGCTTGTTGAGCTGTACTATTGTTGTGGAATTTAGAAAGCACTTTGATATGTAATATATCATATACATGTGATGTATCTAGCTACTGCGACTGTTCCACTAAGACAAAACAGAAAATACCAAGCCTGTTGTGATTCCTATGGTTACTCTGCACTCTGTGCAGTTGTTGCCTTTTCATCTAGGGCCCACGGTTTTTGCATAAAACGGTCAACTTTTGTTGTGGATTGGCCTTTCGTTCACATGACAACGGCGTTCTGGAAGGCTGAAAATGCTAACTTTTGAAACCAGGTCCCAGAGTGGAATCTTTTGAAAATGCCAGCCTCACCGTCGCCGTGTAAACTGGCAATACGCAATTCTTGTGAAAACTGTGACGACGCAACCTCAATTCGTGCATGTCTATTACGTGTTCAGCCTAATAGCACATGCGCGAGTAGAACAACAACAATGGCGGATTATCGGGGGATTGTGATTGTGCTGCAGACTCTGCTGAGTTTAGCACCGCTCCTCCAGCAAAGTGGTGATTTGCTGCACCATTTCTGCGATCAACGGAGACGCATTAGTAACATGTGGCAAATAAGATGCATTAATTAATCGTAATAATAATTACGATTAATCATGCGATGATTAATAATAATCACCATGCTGTAGAAGAAAGCATTGTCAGTACGTTATCCGTCACAGCTGTCCTATTACGTTTGCCCTAACCCTAACCCCTAACCCTCGCACATGCGCAAACGTATAGGGCAGCTGTGCGGATAAGGTACTGACAAGCATTACGCAGGTGCATGGCGTTGATTTCCGGTTGAGTTACACCACCTCCTACTGGCCTGGCATGCAGACTACAGCGTTTTCAATCTGGTTTGCGGATCCGTGTGCACGAGGATCATTTTCACAACATTGTCTGTTTTAAAGGTGTCATTGCGTAGTTTTTTCATAAATTGAGCTCCTTTTGAGATAGGATAGGTCACTCCTAGTTGCATTATGCATGTTTCACGTGAAAATTGACTTCTACCCCCTTTGCATGCATTAGCCAATGAAAGAAAATAGAGGGATAAACGACAAGTTTGAAAAAGCCGAACAATGTGACGTCAGAATGGCGCGAGGACTCTGTCGGTGATTGTATTTGTTGACCGGGGGGGGGGATCTGGCGCGAGGACTCTGTCCGCGATTGTATGGTCCCGTTAAAAACGATGAAAACCGGACATTTTCATGAATTTAGAAAAAAACCCTGGACGCCCCGGACAGGACGTGAAAAGTGGACAAAAATCAACAAAGCCACAAGCCACAAGCCAGAGATGGAAATTAGCACCAGCCACCAGCCAAATGCTGTTGAATTATATTAGTGGCTGGTAGATTCCAAATCCATAATAAAAATACCATTGGTTTACTATTGTGTGGTTGGTGGATTTGACCAAGTGGATATAAGTGCGATTGATTCGCTGATTGGCTAACATCACTGTGATGGGCAGCGCTGTTAGCCAATCAGAGGCAAGTCATTTAAACGTCACGAATATTCATAAGTAAGTAAGTAAGGGCCGAAAACGGGTCGTTCTTTCCGCCCACATCATTCGCCTAACTAGAACAGCCTGAAACAGGCGCATGGGAGCATTTTTTTCACCAAAACCAGCTCAGAGGGCATTCATTAATACTAGAGACCACGCAAAATTGATGACAAAACGATGCAATGACACCTTTAAAGAGTGCTGAGCATTTTCCCACTCCTACTAAGAGTTGATAAACAGCAGATTGTCCAATTGCGTGTTTGTTGTGGTTATGTCATATGAAGCTTGTGTGATTGGTTCATACTCTGAGCCATTCTATGTCCTTCTATAGCAGTTCATGTCTGAAACATGATAGAAATGTGAGGGGAGGACAAGAGAGCACAAACAGAGGGAAACACAGCAAAAGAAGGAATGTTTTTGCAACACAAGATCCTGCGTCATCCGGTGATGACAATGAACTCCATCCACCTCCAAGACCAATAACAGCAGAGCATTCCAACCCCATGTAAACGCAGACGGATTGCAGTTGTATCACGATTACATTGATTGGATATTAAGCAAGACACAACGATTCTCATCCGGCTTTAAGGGGAGGCCCTGGATGTGGGGGGGGGGCAAAGCAGAGAGGCAGAATGGTTAACTGGTTGCCCTCTCCTTGTGTCGAAGGATCTGCTCACCTTACAGACACGAGCGATACGTGATACAATGGTGTTGTCGAAGAAATCAAACTCCTTCCCGGCCTCACTGAAGAAGAAGTAAATCTTGTCATCGTCTCCAATTGGGTTGCCCTTAGGGAGGCTCTCCTGTATATAGGCGGAGCCCACAAAGGCGGGCTCTGGAAGAAGAAAAACGAGGAAGAAGAAGAAGAAGAAGAAGAAGAAGAAAACAACAACAGTGGGTTAAATATGTCAAGTCAAGTCAAGTCAAGTCAATTTTATTTGTATAGCCCTTAATCACAGTTACAGTCTCAAAGGGCTTCACAAGCCAAATGTTTATGACATGCCGTCAGCCTATATCCAGTTCCAGCATCCAGGCAGCACAAATAAAACCCCCTTTTCCCCCTGTGACGTCATGCCAACATCCAGTAGTAAGTGTAAAGGGAGACAAAGAGGGGTAGCATGGAGGCTAACATGTCAGAGCTACATCATTATCTCCTCTATTAGTAGTATTGTATAGAGTTATAGTTAGTCCATACTTTGTTTTGTTCTTTGGAAAACAATATAATTGGAAGATGGTTCCTGGATCGTTACGAGCATTTATTTACTCATATTTTTGACGGCAATGTGGAATAAAACGTCAACCGCAAAAAGAGGCACGATGACCTTACCTTGAAGCCAATTTAATGAATTTTCTGTTTTTAGTGCAGTTCCATAGCCAAGGCTCTTGTAAATAATAGGTTCATTTCCTTGGAAATTACTGACTGTCCCAGCATAGAGCTCCCCATCTGAAACAAAAAAACACAAAATGAAATAAACGAGGGCAATGATTTGGTTTGTCGTCACAGTGTGGGCGTTATACACGCCAATGAAACCTAAAGGCCCAATTTATAGAATTCTGAACCAGCTGCAGCCAATGAATTCCCTGATATCCACAGTGGGCCATTTAGTTAAGTGTGTTAACAAAACTTTGGGGGCAGATTTACTTTGACAACCCAACAACCGCTCTGGGACCTACCAGCCATGATCGCGGTGGATTTGTATTCGGGGTTGAAAGGGCAGCGGCTGCGCCCATCTTCTGTGACGATCTCTCCGCCCGGGCCTCTCACCAGAGAGAAGTCTGTAGCGTTCTGTAAATCACACACACACGCACACGCACACACACACAGGCGTTAGCATTTAAACAGAAAGACATACAGATATGGGCCACAGACAGGCCAACGTGTGCACACGCGCACACACACACACACACACCAGGGCAGAAAGTATAGGTCTTCTATTCGGTAACCAGTGACCACAGAGACCTCTGCTGTTAGATGGTCAGATGGTTCGCTGCAGCCTAGCCCCAAATGAATGGATAGTCGTACACTCAAGGACAGGTCATACCTTTTTGTTTGTAAAGGATTGTGGTTTGGGTAATAAAATGTTTAGAAGAATGGGAGAAAGGATTTTGGAAACCTTGACTATACTCTTGGAACTGCAAAGTTGTTTTGTAACCATCGTTTTTTTTTTTAGATTGGAATCATGTTGATATTAGGTCTGTCAAGATATTGGTTGCTCATCGTCAAAAGTAGAAAGATTCTTCTGGAATCTTACAATTGATTTAGTATTGTGTCATTTGGCAGACACTTTTATCCAAAGCAAATTACAGTGAATTCAGATCCATGTCATTAAGTACCAGGTAGGGGTTAAGCGTCTTGCTCAAGGATGCCTACAGGTAGGCTGTGGCCATTGGGGTTTGAACCCAGAACCTTTCGGCTGGTAGTCAAAGACCCTAACCACTAGAGAGACAGAAAAGGTATGACAGTTATAGATTATAGTTTCAAATACAAACTCACTATGTATGCACAGGTAGGGCTGAAGGCATATGTCCCACACACGTACAGATGAGTGCTGTTATAACGCAGTAGAATCTTGATGTAGTTGAAACAATCCTTCTGTTTTGGGAAAGACAGAAAACAGCAGAGATTTTACAATGGTAAAAAAAACTTTTTTTTTTTCTTCAGTCACTTAGAGAAGCTCCTTTAAGTACATTTATCGAGCATGAAGCTTTAATTAATGACATTAAAATGGTTTCAAAAAGGTCCCTTAGATACACTGCTGATTCAATCAACACACTGTGGATTGAATTCTCTGCTACCACAAAGAAAAAACAAACGTAAATACTCTTTTACTAGTTCAACGGAAAATTACAGGTTTAACTGGAAACTTCCACGGTTTGACTCTGGAAACAAAAACCCTACAATCTGGAATACATCCAGTCTGTTGTCACCCGGCTCTTGCACTTAAGACTACTCACCTGCAAGTCCTTTCCTTTGAAACTGCACTCTTCTCTGTTGCTTTCTGGAGTGTTCCATGTAATCTGCGGAAAATAAGAGTAATTGTTAAAAATAATATAAATAAAGTATCTCTCATTATGTCATCGCTCACATACATTTATTTTCTTTGAACATTAACCACCAAGCACATTGGCACCTTCATGCACATCTTCTGATGACCATGTAAATACACATTTTGGATTTAGATTTTATTTTATTACTATATTAGATATATTGTGTATATGGGTGTATATATATATATATACAGTAGTTATTACTATTTGTAAATTATTATTTGTATATTCTCTTTTCTTGTTTGATTTTTGTCCTTTTATGCCGCTGTATCACACATTGGGGAGTAATAGTGTTATCTTACATTATCTTATCTTATAATATATTGTTACCAAGTGTTTAGACCATTATGTAAAACATGGAGGACTTACGTTCCTCTGCAGCTTGGCAGCGCTGATGTCAGCGAGGTCCAGAGCAAACAACGCCTCCCGGGCTCCCACGTAGAGCATGTTGTCCTCTTTACTGAGGAGCAGCGAGGTGAAATTTAAGACCCCCGTGACAGAGAAATGTCTGGTTGTCCTCTCCTTTGCATCTGGAGAAGGGAGGAGATGGTACACAGGAAGGAAACAGGTTTTATAGGGGGACTGGGAGAAAAAAACCCAAGAGATGGTGGTGTGCATGAAAGTCGAAAAGGAAGTTGAAAAGGTAAATATGTGTGTGAGTCTTCGTATTTGGCGATATACATGCATGCAGCATCTGCTCATGCAACATATTGTTGTGTGATCAGAAAAAGGAGGGACAGAAGTTGTTGAATATGAAAACCAAACCAAAAGAGGAGACCAACATTGAACCATAAACAAGTCTTTTTTGTTCATGATACCTCACACTGCACTGAGATAACACTAACACTACCCCAATATCTGTTTGTTGTTTTAAGCCCTACCTTAAGAGCATATTAAGATTGATTATTTTGATTATGTACTGTGTGCACACATTATGCTACGCTGTGTGTGACCTGAGGTAACCCTATCAACACAATGACTGACTTCCTCCCTAGGGGGAGAACACACACTAATAGCACTGCATCGCTACGGCAACAAAGGTCCCATAGTGCAGTTAAATCTGTCCCTAAATCCACTGGGAAGGGTTTATCACCTGCACCCCTCCACGTAACATAGGAAACCCCATAGGAGCTGACTCTTGCGTAAACTTAACAGTGATTTACGCAGGAGGCATAGGGAGGATAGCTACATTATCACACATTAAACCTACAATTACGCTCACACTCGTTTGAACAAGAGATTTTCTGGCAAATATCCATCCTCAATGTAGAAGTAGTAGTAGTAGTATTGTGGTATGTGTATGCCTTTACAGTAGGTTATTGTGTTTTCAAAGCTACGCAAACAATAGACCATGGTTAACCACACATTCTTGGTTCAGTGATTAGGTAGGCAAACAAGAAGACCGCAACATGGTTGAATTGCCATGAATAGTTGAACATGATAAGGCTTGTATTGCATATGCATTGACTATGTAGTTGTAAGCTGAAAATTCTTCTTTCAAAAAGAGCCACTTCGTTAAATGCTTATTAATAAATATCTGTAGGTACACTGGTAACAGGAAAAGGATATGTAGATGAAAACAGCATCCAACTTCACCTTATCTTCCTTTGTAAAGCACTATGAATGGCCTCGCGTTTGAAGGGTGCTATGTCAAGAAAGTCGCCCTCCTTTGCCTTGCCTTATAATTAACAGTTGAAGTTTAAACAATTCTTTATCACGGTGTTGACCTTAATCACACACAGTAACAGCAGTGGAGACATTCAGAATTGTTTGACTTGTGTTTACAGTCAAGTCACTCATATAGGAACAAAAAGAAAAAAAAGACAACAAAAACATTGATTTAATGCATTCATGCATTAAAGGGCTATACGTTTATTAGTAGTCCGGGGACTACTATTCACACTATAAGCCCAGTACTGTGTATAGACCTAGCTGTATGTCGCGTTACCAGGCTACATGCACATCCTATTAGATCCAGGACCAACCACGTCCCTGTCTACATATACTCCACAAATACTGTGGTGTGAATGGATTGTAACAGAGAGCAGCACACAGAGTAGGACCAGGACCTGTGTCCGGTGAGACTAGAAGCCACCCATCTGGTCCTGGAAGGGTGCTATAGAGGGCAGCCAAGTGCTCAGTATGCAGCTTTATCCATATATGAAAATCAATTGAAACCAATTGGACTGGGTTAAATGTGACAACGTTACAAGTGCATGTAGAGATTTGGAAAACCTTTATTATTTTTTTCCTAAAGCGATATATTTCCACTGTCAAGAGGTTATTGATTGCTGTGTGATGATCTAACACCAAATTATGGTTGCCTAATACCAAATTAGCCAATCTTGACACTGTGGCTATTCACCCAGCACTCATGTGTTACACCAGTGTTTCAACGGTGGTTCACCCTGTCACCCATCACAGCCCTCAGTCTGATCCCCCCATCCTGACCTCTAATAGGGGCAACAGTGTGTGACTCACAGCTCCTCTTGGGGTTTGCCCTCAAGAGGCCACCGTATGAGTAGGCTTCTTGAACAGAGT
>OMKN01069563.1:0-10574 GCA_900302345.1 Melanonus zugmayeri
AGGCAGTGGTGGACAGTAAAGAAGTATTTTTCGAGTATCTGTACTTTACTTGAGTATAATTTTTTTGGAAACTAATTTCCAAACTAATTTTACTTCCTGTTACTCGTTACTTTAAAACAGCTTTGAAGTCAGCGGATTAATTTTCCATAAACTGTTTGTCCAAGTGGTGTTGCCGTACGTGTACCTCATGCATGCGCTACTCATATTTTAACAGTTCAATTAGGCAGTGGTAATGATGGCTACGGCAGATAAAGATGACGATTCCTGACCAGAGCACCCATGGCCATATCTCAAGTCCATGTTTGAGTTTGTAGAAATTAAGAAGGATTCATATCATTTTAAATGTTTGCTCTGTTTACCGCACACAAACTTCATCACTGCCTACAATTTTTTTTTTTGTCATTAGGTTCTCTAATTGTGGCAACAATACAACAATGCATTGAAATTAAAAAGAAAATGTACTTTTGAATACTTAAGTATTTTTAAAAGCAAGTACTCCAGTACTTTAACTCAAGTAAAATGACTGAACAACTTTCACTTGTATTGGAGTAATGTTTGACCAGGAGTATCTGTACTTTGACTCAAGTAATGGAGTTGTGTACTTTGTCCACCACTGGTATTTTATACAGTCTATGTTTTTTTTTATACAGTCTATGTCAGTTTTAATCTGTATTTTATAGTCTATGTGCACCCACACCGGAGCTTGGCTGGTCACGCAGTTTTTGACCTGCTTTTTACTGTTGTAGAAGTAGCGGGATACACTTCTAAGCAGCGATTTTAATGTTATATCTATTGGGAACATTTTGAAACGTGAGACGTATCCGGTTTAATTGCATTTTAGTTAGGCTACTGTTTAGGGCAGAGTACTTTGTAATTCACTGATTGTGTAGAAATATTGACCAAACAATGGCTCTATAGAGAGGAGTGTTTCGTCTCCTGGGCAGGTAAACACCGCTAGACACACAGGACTCATACCAGTGATCTCATCTTTAGTTCAGAGCGCGAACATCTGTTGGAAGTTGAAAACACTCACCATTACCTAAAAGTAATCCTATGATCTGTTTTATGCACATGTAGAAGTTTGCCCCCCACAGTGTACATAAACAGACTGCATTTATATAGCGCTTTCTAACCAGTGGCCACTCAAAGTGCGTTACAATTAGTCTCACACACATACACACACACATACCTCCTGAGCCAATGTCACCCCATCACATGTAGAAGTTTGCCTCCCACAGTGCACAGGTGTTTTAGTTAGATTACTTTAGTTACTGATGTTTGTGTTTGAGTTGAGAAAGAGGAAGTGAGTATTCCTGAGTTAACAGCTGTGAGAGTTCAATGAGAGATTAGAGGAATTTAGAGGAAAATAGTTCATTCACTGTCACACAACCTGCAGCACAGCACCTCCAACCTGCTACCTTCTCAAGGTTCTGGTATGTTCTCAAGCTTCTAGTGTGGGAAAGAGAAGATTTAATGATGATGATTCTTTTCATTTTAAAACTGTTATGTTCTGGCACTGGTAACACGTTACATTTATAGAATAATTGTGCACAAGTTTCAATGTCATGTTTCTTTTAGAGGATGTTGGGCTCACTACTGCCCCTGCTGGTGCTGCTGGGAGCTGTAGTCCACTCATGGCAGCAGAGAGACCTATGGCCAAGCCCAGACCACCCTAATGACTACAAATATGGCCGCTTTGCTGATGAAACTGACAACAAAACCTTCTGCTCCTGGAAGTGTCTGAAGTTCACCCTGCAGTGGCCTGCGGCCTTCTGTCTGGTGATGAGTCTTCCTCCTAACCCTAAACTTCTGTCTGGTGATGAGTCTTCCTCCTAACCTTAACCTTCTGTCTGGTGAGGAGTCTTCCTCCTAACCCTAAACTTCTGTCTGGTGAGGAGTCTTCCTCCTAACCCTAACCTTCTGTCTGGTGAGGAGTCTTCCTCCTAACCCTAACCTTCTGTCTGGTGAGGAGTCTTCCTCCTAACCCTAACCTTCTGGTGAGGAGTCTTCCTCCTAACCATAATCTTCTGGTGAGGAGTCTTCCTCCTAACCCTAACCTTCTGGTGAGGAGTCTTTCTTCTAACCCTAACCATCCTCACTACGTCGATTTATATATTAATTATCGCCTACTCATTATCTATCTGTTTACTTGTTTGTCTGTCTGTAGTCTCTGGATGAGCGGTTACAGTGTCAGATTCCTCCAGGTATCAACACCTGGACCATCCACGGGCTCTGGTAACCACTCTACTGTTAAATCTGTTCTCTACTGTTAAACTCAACTCTACTTTGACACTCTAATCTACTGTTACACTCAACTCTACTGTTACTGTATACTTTACGGTTACACTCTACTGTTATACTTGAGTTTATACCTCTAGTCACTCACGGCCTGGTGCTGACATGTACATGTGCAATCCAACACATCAGGTCAGCACTGATTGGTCATGTCAGGTTAGCCCTGATTGGTCAGGTCAGCCCTGATTGTGGTTGTGTTGTTGTGTTCTGCAGGCCTCAGAAAGCTCAGAGCTGCTGTCACTGTTGGAATCTGTTCCCCTCCGACCTCCAGGTAAACATCTGCATCAGTATAACATCAATAAACATCTGTATCAGTATAACATCAATAAACATCTGTATCAGTATAACATCAATAAACATCTACATCAGTATAACATCAATACACATCTGCATCAGTATAACATATATCATCAACATCATAACATCAAACCAGTAACATGTTAGACATGTAAACCAGTGTAAAAGTAACATGTTTATACATGTCAACCAGTGTAAAGTAACATGTTAGACATGTAAAGCAGTATATAGTAACATGTTAGACCTGCAAAACAGTAAACTGACATGTTAGACATGTAAATCTATGCAAAGTAACATGTTGAGACATGTAAACCAGTAAAGTAACATGTTTAGAGATGCAACCCAGTAAAGTAACATGTTTAGACATACAGTGTAAAGTAACATGTTAGACATGTAAACCAGTGTAAAGTAACATGTTAGACATGTAAATATGTGTAAAGTAACATGTTAGACATGTAAATCAGTAAAGTAACATGTTTAGACATGTAAACCAGTAAAGTAACATGTTTAGACATGCAACCCAGTAAAGTAACATGTTTAGACATACAGTGTAAAGTAACATGTTAGACATGTAAAACTGTGTAAAGTAACATGTTAGACATGTAAATCAGTGTAAAGTAACACCTTTAGACATGTAAACCAGTAAAGTAACATGTTTAGACATGTAAACCAGTGTGAAGTAACATGTTTAGACATGTAAACCAGTGTAAAGTAAGGTGTGCTTGGTTCCAGGACCTGGATGAGGAGCTGTCTAAGGAGTGGCCGTCCCTCCTGAAGTCCAAGTCCTACTTCCAGTTCTGGTAGTGTCCACATCAGTCATCCCCACCCACATTAGTCCACATCAACATCAGTCCAGACCTGTCCAATGTTGGGTATTCTAAAGAATCTCCAATCAGGAGACGATGGTATATTTAACTGGACTTTATTTAACTTAGGGTAGATCTCAGGAGAAAAGGAGGGTTTGTTGAATAATTGTACATTTTTTAATTACATTATGCTATGTGTTATAGCATAATATACTGATTACTGATACACACACATATCTACCTTTTTAATAATACACATAATATACATGAGAGTAAATTATAATATAGAATGAATACGTGGCAATAGCTCACACATACGGGAGATGTAATCACGTCACGTCCGGTGACCACACATAGAATTATGGGTAATGTAGTTTTAACAAGCAACATACAAAACACCGTGATATTGGCCCGGCCTCTCTTGCGCTTTGGCCAATGAGAAGTTGCGGTGGACAGTACCAGGGAAGCTCCTCCCCATTAGTTTAAATTCCAAGACACAGAGAAGAACGCTCTCTTCTTCACATTCTTTTCATCCCGATTAGGTTGCTGAGAGCTGCGGTGCACCGTGTTTGTTATTTTTATAGAAACCCTCCTTTTTGCTTTAGATCCACCCATTTGTTAAGTTTAAATATATTATTGAATCCTGCTTCGAGATCCTTTTTTAACGCAACAGATTCTATGAAAATAAAAAACGCGGTGCACTGCAGCTCTCGGCCTATCTAAGCCAATCAAATGGGACCAAAGAGAGTGTGAATGAGATATGAGTCTTTCCCTTTAAACCAAATGGGAGGAGTTTCCATGGTACTTCCCACTACTTTCCCATTGGCCGAAGCGCAAGAGAGGCGGAGTCCTACCATGGTGATGACTGTGCATTGAACTGAACTGCATTACCCAGAATTCTATGTGGTCACCGGACGTGACGTCATTATAATGTATCCCGTATGTGAGTCATTATTATGTATTCATTCTATATTATCTTTTACTCCCCTGTGTATTATGTGTATTATTAAGAAGGTAGATATGTGTGTGGATTTAATCAGTAAACACATAGCATAATATAATAAAAATATTTATAATTATTCAACAATCCCTCCTTGATCACACATGGAGGGACATGATCATAGTAACTTTACAAAATAAAAAATTATAAAAAATTTGTAAAACACGACCACACAACCTGGGAAACCACCATATGGAACGTTTCAGTGGGGAAAACCTGACAGCACCTGTCCGAAGTCCAGGTGGCACTTACCTTGTGGGCTCACGTATTCATACATTCAATACATCACACAACAATTAACATATTACATCAAGAATCTTTCATACATTCACTCTCCTTTGTATGTGTCATCCGTTGTGACACAGAGTTTAAAACCATCTTTATTCACTTTAATATACGTTCACTTTATCACACTTCAAGTTGCAATTCTGGATTTTTTTTTTCATTTCTTCTTTAGTTTGTTGATGTGACTCACAGGGAGAAGTTACCAGCACGATCACCTGTGAGTCTTCCCAGGGAATCTACTCCTCTGAGTAGTAGTATATGTCCAGTGTGGGAGCAGGAGGGCATCATTTTCACTGTATGGATGGTAGTAAGAGGAGGAGGGCATTATCTTCCCATTAGGGGAAGATAACCAGCGTCCTGGTGTGCTTACTCTGGGCACAGACTGTCAGGGCTCTTACACCACCTCAACCCCCTTGCATTCTTCCTCAACCTCCTTGGGATCCTCTCCCACTCAGTTTTACCTGATTCCCACATATACCTGCACCACCCCACGGTGAGAAGGGACCATGAGAGCGGTGGTTATCAGGCGGTTCTGCCATACCAATTCCTCCAGATTCCGGGTTGGAATACGGCCTCCTCCTGGTCTGGTCCAACCTTCACGGTTGGTGGTGATCCCCCGTTGATATCAACTTAATTGTTCCCTCTCAGCCCCTTGACAGCTGACAAGGTGATCAGTAGACCGTGGAACAATCCGTACCATGATCACCTAGCTGTCCAACTTCTGTGGACAACGACGTTCCCTTATAGATCTTCTCACAAGAGCATTCTCCTCTGATACTGATACTTATATTCTCTCTGGCTCCTCTGGCTCCTCTGGCTGCAACACCTCTAGCTCCTCTGGTTGCAACCGTGGATTCAGATCTTGCTTCTCCTTACTGGGCTGGATCTGGGTTTGAACCAGTATCTCAGACTGCTTCATTCTTTGGACATCTTCACCATCTGAAAACTCTCTAAAATCTTTCAACATAGATGACTCCATACATACTAATAGCAGTCCAATTTACACAAACCACAACAGTGGACAACATGACGCTTCCTCTGTACTGTGGAGATAAGTTATAAACAAGGAATAGAAGAATAGGAAGGAAGAAAGTCAAGATAAAAGCGCTGCGCAGAAATATACAATACCACACTGACAACCCAACAATGTTACAGAGTTTGTTAGTTATTAGTTGTGTTACCCATTTTAATTACCCTGTATGCGCTTTATGCTTTACTCCTTCCCTCCTGGAATCACTCCACCATCTCTGGAACACCTTTTAGATACACCTGGTCACCAGGCTCCACCCCCCTTGGTGGGTCTCCTTTTGGATCTGAAAATCTACTTTTCTTCTGTTGGAATATTAACTTATATATGACAATTAGTTTTATATTTCTCTTACATTTCAATTTTAATTGTTTCAACTGAGGTCCCTGATTGGGTCCTATAATGATAAATGCAAACATGGGTGGACCCTTAAACATTTCAGGGCTTCCTAATGTACGGTAAATCATCATATTCGCTTTCCCCTTTAATATTGACCTCCTTCCGCTCCAATCTAGTAGGAAGGGAAATTGCAGCCAATTGCATCCCATCAACTGCTTTAAAACCACACTGCTGCCAACGTTTCCTGAAATATAGTTGAGATCTTACCGGTCATAGGCTAACCAGCCTTCCCTACTGGCTTAATGCAGGATGCCGTGTATGAGGTACAATCAATAAATAAACAAATGTAGAGGAATGGCGACAGAGTCCTCTGCCACAGCTACCCCTGTAGCCATGTGTGCATAATGGAAACCCAACAGGACACCTCACGTATGTGTGTGAACTTTAACCACAGCATATTGTCTAATGATAATCTGTTTATCATCCCGCATTACAGCATTAGTGGTTGGCAGTTGTAAGGTAATCCCATTACTTCCAAATATAAATGAAGAACCTGGCTTGTTGCATTAGATCCCTTCACAAGTGTTGACAAGTGGAGATCAACACTTCAGGTGTTCCAAAATGTAAAATGTTATGGATAATTTGCTGGTCAATCCTATCTATCCTTCCCCCCTATGACACGTGGTCCCTACCATGTGTCATATCAATGTAGATAGGAAACAAACATTTAGTTCAACAAGGACCCCCATTCGGTTCATGCCACAAATTATTATGATACTCTCGCTTTCAACTGTGAATGATTCATTTGTTTCGCTTTGGATGGGGACACTTACTCCTTCCCTGTAGTCGGGAAGCTTATAGTGGCCTGACTGTACATTGTGCCCAACGCGGCCGCCATCTCTGTGGTCTTACTGCCTTACTGTGATCCGACCGGCCAGTGACCCAGTCGATAGCAATCCCTAGTCCTGCAGCTACACAAGACCCTGTAGTGGCTACCAACCACCCAGTTAGGAACCGACGGTCTGATCCCTAGCCCACTTTGCTATGGGTCTAGAAACTTTGACCGTTTTCACCAGCCTCGTCTGTTCACAGAGGTCGTCTCTTGCGCCCCTCTGCTAGGTGTGGACTGTCATCCACGTACCACGCACTGCCCTCACACACTCGCGTGCGACAGCTGCGCTGACTAGACGGTACCACGGCAGTATGTTTATTCATACTTCATCAGACACGGGGGCCTTCAGTCCCCTCCCCAGCACTATATCACATCTTTAACGTGCCCTCGGAACTTTGCAATTCCGCCGCCGCCTGTTAGTGTCTAGGTTCGGGGGACCTAATCCCCTGCCTAGATACCTCGTGAGGTACAAGTAAAGTTAATGGCATGTAACCTACCCGGCCCGACTCTTCCACCACCTTCAAACAGTGGGTTAGACCGGCTGCCACCGGATCTAATTTATATGAAAAGTAGGCTATGGGACGCACCTTGCCCCATGCTTTTGCACGCTCACCCGATGTCATGTACCCATTTCGCTCCCCCACTGTCTCTGTAAAGGGCTGTATATGATCTGGTAACCCCAGAGTAGGTGAAGTCATCAATTCTTGTTTAAGTCATATGTCGGGTTTCGAAAGCTCCACCCCACACCTTGCATCTCAACCCCAGTTGCGGAGGAGAAACCCTGTCATCTGTCCCCCTGTCCCATTACAGCCCATGAGCCTAATTCAACCATGTCATGTTGGGGGTTTTGCTAGGGACACCCTGTGGTGCTACGGCAATTATCACTACTATTCTTTATAGTCAATTAATGAGCAATAAACCATACAAACCACTGAGCACCTTCTTTGTGCCTTTACTGGATTTTTTAAAATTACTGGTTTCGCTTCTCTCTTTTTTATTCTTACATTTTCTCTCCTGCTTTTGTTCAAAGCAAGCCAACAAAGACACTTTGCTTTCTAACTTCCTCTCACTTCCTTTGTTCTATCTGTGCTACCTGCTAGCTTAGCCTATCCTACTACGTGATCTAGCCTCGCCTAGCTTAGCTATCTAGCCTAGCCTAGCTGCCCTGTGGTTAACCACAATATCACATCACAGCATTGCAATATTATTATAACTATGGAAAATACAACTTTAGCAGGATTGCACACTTTCCACCGTATACACTTGGTTCTAACACAATGAACAATAACACATTACACAAATGGCCACACATTAACACACACATACATTTTACTTTACGGGAATTTCGTTACATTACTCACGTGTTCCGCGAGGCCCCAGTTCCGTCCCACACATATATGACCTTTTCCTTTCGGTCCTTCGGCCCTCTTTCGCAGCGGCGCTTCTGGGGGGGGTCCAAGGGGGGCCAGTGCCCCTGTAACACTGAGCTTGGACCCCCCTGTGGCCCCCCCTCTGAACGAAGATTGTAATAATAAATAATAATAATAATAAAAATGCGGAGTGCGAAAGGCGGAACAATTGCGGGTGGCTTAACATTCCAGTTGGACCCCTTACACCGCAACAATCCATGTGCTGGCTGAAGCAAGAGTGATGCGACATGTTTTACAAAGAGGCAGAGGCAATTTTTGGACGAGAGGCAGAGGCAATTTTTTTACGAGAGGCAGAAGCAAGAATCAAGAATCGATAACTACAAAGAATTAACGGTGAGCAAAACTATTTAATTTCGGTTGTTGACTAATGTTAGTTAGCCTAACTGAATAGCAGCCAGTCAGATGTTAACGTTAGTCTGAGTTGATGGCATGCTAGCTAGCTAGCTTTACTAGTTTCCATCAGTTGTGCTAGCTAACGTTAAAACGTACAGGCTAGTTGTGGAAAATGTTAAGCGCAAAGGCTACCACAACACAAATGATTCCAAGCAAGCCAGCAACAGTATACATATTAATCATCTAACATTATTTATATGCTGGGTTGCTTAAGTGTTGTGTATTCCTCTCCATTGGTTTATGGCTATAGTTCAAAATGAAGAGAAAAAAGGACATTACGTCCTATTTCAGCCTCAACAAGAAAAACGACAATGAGGAGGCCCACATTGAGACAGAATGATCAGGTGATCCAGGTGGTGAGAGAGCTGAAGCTCAAAGTGAGAGCACAGAGCAGGAAAGAGAGACAGATGAAGATCCCGAGAGTGAGGCTGAGGGTGACACAAGCCGAGTGTGTGACACAGAGAATGCATGTGCATCCACAAGCACTGGACCATCAGGTTTGTGATGTTGAAAAAACATGTGCCTGCTTCTAAAGCAGTGTAATTACATGGTGTGTCCAATGATAGCCTGGAGTGTCTAGTGTAGTCTTATGATTGAGACTAATCAAATTATCCATGTCATTGATCTATCAGTACAGATAGGTGTTTCTTGATTGCTATAGTATATGTATGTGACTTATATTGGTTTGTCTTTCTCCAGAGATATAAGCAAATGTAAAGAAGACCCATCAATGCAACCAAACATGAAATTGTTTCCAAGGACCTTGATGGGGGACAGGAGAAGGAGCTTCAAGGCGGCCTGGTACAACATTCACCCCTGGATTGAGTATTCTAAACTGTCGGCATTGTTATGCCTGCAGACATTTTAGCCCTCCTAATAGCACAGACACAGTATTTGACTCACCATCTGGATTCAAAAACTGGAAGAAAGCATGCTACAAAGAGGGGGGGTTTGCAATCCATGCCAGGTCTGAGCGGCACAAACAAGCAATGGTTACATGGAGGGACTATCAGAGAGGTTCTGCATCTAATGCAACGCTGGTAAATTTCCTAAACAAGGAACATAACAGACAGGTTGGAGAAAATAGGGAATATCTCAAAACAATAGGGGAAGTGCTACTACTTACTTCCACACAAAACATGGCTCAAAGAGGTCACAATGAGTCTGCAGACTCAGATAATAAAGGGAACTTCAACGCAATTCTAGAGACAATTGCAAACCACGACAAAGCAATTAAAAAAAGGTTGACTTCCTGTCATAATGCAAAATACACAAGCAAAATCATTCAGAATGAGGTTCTAGAGTGTTTGGCAGACATGGTTAGATCTGAAATTACAGAAGAAGTGAAAAATAGTGAAGTCTTCAGCATCATGGCAGATGAAACAAAAGATGTAAAGAAAAAGGAACAGATTTCTCTAGTGCTAAGGTACTATTACAATGGAGCTATCAAGGAGAGTTTTCTCCATTTTGAATCTGCTGAGAAGCTAGATGCAGCAGGGCTTACTAATTCACATATTGGAAAGTCATGGTCTAGAATACAAAAAGAACCTTGTAGGCCAAGCATATGATGGTGCTGCCGTCATGAGCGTGTGGTGGAAAATACATGTATGAATAACTTGCATTTGAAAACAACTAGTAATGATGACTAACCATGGGTTGTTTTCTTCTTGTCCTGTCAAAAGCACGTACATGATATCGCATGTACGTACTGCTCCATGACATTGCAAACATAATCAGAGTTGTTATTGTTATTTACCATTATTAGTGTCAGTGTTAATATTGCATTTCTGCTTAGACTTTAAGTCTATGA
>OMKN01069574.1:5358-29251 GCA_900302345.1 Melanonus zugmayeri
CCCCACCCCCCTCTTTAACAGCCACCAGGGATTAATCACCCCTATCAAACAGCATGGCAACAATAGGAAATTTTTATTCATTTAATTACGTTTAACTGGCTGTGATTTATCGCTGCCGGGTCACAATCGCCGGATGGCAAATCATGATGGGTTGCGTCACTGCACCCGCAAAGTGCAATCCCTTCTTCTGAAGACATGACTTATCCTGGCACATCGTCAATGGTACTATCCTAACCGGTGGCGGCACATCACATATTTGCCATCCGCTGGGGTCTGACATGGGCCAACATGACAAGAGGTTGTTGGGTGGAAACCTCACACAGCACCTCCGACTGGACTCTGAACAACAAGAGCGTTTGCACTGACGCTGTATTCGCCGCTTACTTGTACAGGTCGATACACGCGATGCAACATCTTTTGAAACCTGGGATCACCTTGGGTATGAGAGCAACTGAAGAGATCCACAGAGCGGATCAATAGCCAGATTCATCTACTTATAGAACCATTCATCTATTTTGACCTGCCAATGTAGAGACGTTCTAGGAGACAGACGTCTTTGTACTAAACACTGCTTTTGTTAAGGTCAATTAAACACAAGTGTGGACGTGGGCATGTGGGTGTTATTTTTCTAGCACTGGATGTTGGCAGGTATAGTGCATTTTTTCACCTTTAAATGAGTGTACTTTTCCTATCTAACGTGTCCAAAGAAAGAAAGAGGAGGATGGAAATGCCCTTTAAAGAAGACAGCTAAATGTTTTGGCTTTTTGCAATGGATTTTTGGCTCAACTTTTGCCTGAGAACATCCATTTACATAATCTAATGCCATCTCCTATTGCTTGTGTTATGTATAATGAACGGGGTAAAACAAAGGGCATGTTTTAAATGCCATTGCATGGACTACTTCAATGAAAAATAATAGGGGGTATCAGTAAACACACACAACTACACGCATGCACGCACGCACACACATACACACACACACACTCTATGAATATTTCACTGGCAATGTCTGTACAGTGTATTGTGTGCACTTCAGGATAATACTAATATAGACATACACGTTTATAAACATAATTCAACAACATTTAACATTCAACAATCATTATTGCATAATTATTTGCAAGTAATAAACCCAACTCATAACTATTTGAAGACTGCTGCAATACTATCTCAGTGTTTACATTCATTCTCTATTCTGAAGGATTTCTTTGGTTATGTATAATGAAGACAGGTGTACTAGTCTGTAGCTAGTCTAGATTTGTGAACACTATGTTGCATCATAATAAAAATGAAATGGATGTTGGTTGATCGATGACAGATAGAAGCAGGGTTGTTTTCCATTTTACACTAACTATAAAGGTACTTCTAAAATGTAATGTGATGTAATAATATAATATATAATTTGAGTAAAAAAATAAAGCCTTTATTTGCCCTTAACAACCCTAGTGGATTTCACGCAATAAGTACCTCTTGTCAAATTCATTGGTTATTCAAACACAACAATTGTTCTCCCAGGACACAACATGAAAGCACATTTAGAGCAAAACACCAGCTGCCTTGTGTTTCTCACGTTATTTTGAGTTGCTTTAGCTACCTGTGTTTGGCATGAAAAATGAAGTGTTGCACTTAAACTTTGGATGTGCATGTCGACAGACAGTGACTTAATTACTGTGCACTACATGCACACACGTCAACACCAGCTTCACCAACACATTAAAGGCAAACAAGCAAAATACCTGTGTTACTTTTAGCCAAAGCACTCCCAATATCTTATAGAGGTATTTCCAAAAATCCCCCCCCCCCACACCCACACACACACACACACACACACACGCACACACATACACACACTTGAGACACTCCAGGGTCTTTACCACTTCCACTGAAGAGATCCCAGGAAAAATAATCTTCTAAATGAAAAATCCTCAACATTTGCCCTTCATCTCATCCCAGCACCTCTAGAAGAAATCATGCCTCTCATTCAACACCCCAATGGCCCAAAGTCATTACCATTCCTCTCCTAGTTGGACACGTTCCACCTGCACACTCCACAGCGGCTCTTCTTGACGGGTCACGCAGGGGTCTCCTAATGGCTGCAGATGCTGGTTCTCCTCTCCAGGCCCTGGTATACTTGCAATGAAAGTGTAATTGGCGAGTGGGGGGGGCGTGTGGAAAAAAGTTGGACTATTTCGACTGAGCACCCTTGTGCACACCACAGCGATAGAAACCCAATTTCGGTGCTTCGTTTTGGTCGCAAACCGGCCATTCTGTCTCTGCAAACAGACCATTTTTAAATTAGTTTTAGCATATCGGGGCCTTCAGGTGCTCCAGGAACCTGATTAAGTTCTGCAGTCGATCCTCTTTGACTTTCTTCTTCTTCTTCTTCTCCTTCTTGGCATTCTGACTGACAGAAGCAGCACTCCACTATGCTCCGTCATTAGGAAGCACTGGCTCAGATAGGATGAGCCTGATGACGTTGGAAATTAAATCCACCTTGCATGTGCTCTGCTTCAGCAATGCTAAATATTTGCAGGAGGAAGATAAGGGCCTAGATGACAACTTATTCGATTTCAGTGGCAGCGAAAACCAAAAGCCATCCTAATTTAAACTTTCTACTGAACACCTTTTGCCATTACCAGCTGCAATGTAAACATCATGTGGTTTGGTTAAAATTATGTTGGATCAATGTTGGATTGAGATGGCCACTTTGTTATTACAGTTATTACACATGTTGTAGGGTTACTCAGGTAACAAGATAACTGTTGTTTACAGGGTGTTATCCACTTTTTTCTGTTTTGTACAAGAGAAATAGTGCTGTTTGGTAATAGCAACACACAGCTCCGATTGGGTCACAGGCACAAGACCAAGGGCTTGTACTACTATCACTTGTACTACTAGCATTTCTGGTGATAATTACCATGACACATTAGAAATAATTATGTTGGAGTATTAGATTGAGGATGACTAAGTTTGTGTATTTAGTTATAGTTAGAGATAGTTAGGTTTAGATAATGATTTGGTGTAGTTACAGTTTGGAGTCAGTATAAGGATGTGGGCGAAAAGCAATGCATCATGGGAAGATATAGAAAAGTCCACCAAGTTCCCTTTTGTATGTTGCCTGCAGGCTAGTTACCTGTTTTTTTACACACTTTTAACTTTCCTTTTCCATTTCATTGATGGGAACTCAAATGTCACTTTTGTGTAGCAAATGAAAAATGCAAACATATTAAAGTGTCCCAGTGCTGTTATGTTAAAATACAAACACTGTTAAATGACTCAACTAGAACCAACTTGTATAATTAGAATTATATAGCAATCTCAACCCTGATTGGCCACACAAACTACTACTGCTGTTTCTTTTAGCATTGCTCAGTTGCTGACTCTGCCTTTCAAACTTGTATCTGTGTTCTTTCAGTGTAAAGGTAATTAACATGTTAGTTCAGTAATACCCTGTTTACCTTTTCAAAAGAGCCATGATGATGAGGTCAGCAGGAGGCTGATGAGCACATCTCATAGCAATTTATTTTATTAATTGCTTTCCTTGCCTTCCTTTTCATTCTTATCATGATAGGAGCACTCCTCTATTAACCTAAAACCTAATTTGAACCTTTAAATAGTGTTAACAGAGATTAACCATATATTTAGATATATGATAGATTGGAAATAATAATAGTTGCTATGTTGTTGTCACGGTAGTTTCAGAATTCAGACCCAAATGCAGACAAAACCAGGGAAGTAAGATAACAAAAGGTTTATTTCTACAGGCAGGGTAATGATACGAGGGGAATCGCTGAGAGCCAGGGCCAGGCGGGGAACAGCGGGGACCAAGGCAGGCAGGGTTGCGGGAGCGGGGAAGTCCGGGAGTAGGGTAGTTGTCGGGAGGGACAACACGAGGAGAGAATCGTACAGGGGAAACACTACGGACAGAAACGAGACGTCAGACATAGGAAACACAACATGGAACAAATACGAGAAGTCAAGCAATGCTTTAAAGATCATCAAAAAGGCCGAGAGAATTAATAACACGGGATAAGGCGGAATAATCTGGCGACACATGGCTGGTAGTCCGGGGTATAAGTACTGCAGTGGTGATGAATGATGAGAAGCAGGTGAGTAGCGGAGGCAGGCCCAGAAGCCAAGGCCACGCCCACACACACATGTGGGTGCGGGCATATCTGTGAACAATGATTAGGTCGTCAGGTAAGTTGAAAATAAATGAGAGATAGTATGCTCTCAAATTGGAGAAAGTGAACAAGAGTGAACAAGAATGCAATTACATTTCAAACAATACTCATTTTTACTGGAAATAGGAACTTCAGGGCACTAAAAGTTGTTTAAAGTCAAATTGCCCACTATTTGAAAAAGCAAACATAGAGTCTTGATGATTTAATATAAAGCATTTAGTCCTGCAGTGGACCAGGCAAATGTCAAGTTTGAATATTTGCAGAGGGAAGCAGCTAACCCAATGGTTTCCCAATCAATGGCTTGCTTACACACCGACACTCCTCCGCAGACTCACTTCTTCACACACGAGTTGTATTGCATTCAACTGACACATCTTCCCTCTTTCACTATTGTGCTTCATCCTTCTTCTTCAAATGGATTTTAGAAAAGCTGATCTCTGTTGGGTTTGAGATGTTTTTTACTCAAGTGGAACACAGGCTTAGATTAAGATTGTTAACTGAGTATATAAAAAAGTAATTAAACTGACACCTCCCATTTCAAATATAGCACTCAGAATTTATATTATTGATGAAAGACAATTGACAGGCTTTTGACAATTATAATTCAGAAATGTTACTTCATATACTGTCTCATCTCCTTTATAGCCATGTCTGCAATGTCTAGCTCTCTCTCTCGAACACAATGCTAATAAATGAGATGTGTGTGTGGAGTCCAAGTCCAATGAGGAGAACAGTAGTTATTTACTTATTCATCTGGTTTACATGTTCTACTCCCATTTTGTCCTTAGCAGACTGGAGTTTAATGTGCATGAAGTCTCACTCTCAACTGAAACACAATAGAAACAAGAACAACAATGTCGCCACCAGATTGACTGCGTGAGTGTCGTGTCAAAGGACATTTGGCACTGAGTAAGATCTAATTATCTGACACATTACAACTCAGAGTGGTGCATGAATGAAATATTGTCGTCGATTAAACAAAAAGAAAATGTACTACCGTTGACTTGAGGCAGACAGCATAATTTCAGTCAATTAGCCTTTGTTGCAACAAATTGTATGGCCAACAAGACTAGGTCAAAACCTAGTATATGGCTGGACCGTGTAGTCAATGTGCAAAATTGTGGCCAATTTGTTACAGGGACAGTCAGTCAATTCCTGGATATTAAATGTTCATCTGCCATTTTCTCTAGTGTCCCAGTAATATTTGTTAAGTGACTGAAGTAGCATCACATGACATGGTTAAGCTATGATTTGCAGTAGCAAAACTGTACTTTCCACTCATCTTGTAATGTTTGATTTGAAAGAGAACTTATTTTAATTTTAATCATAACTATTCTATTTGTGTTAAATCCCCCTGCTCTTTCATCTGTTTCTATCTGCGGATGTCTCTGGTTTTCCTAAGACTCACTCTGTATTGAGTGTTTTGTCAGAGTGGTTGTTATTTTGGGTGCTCTTCCTCATTCCTCTCTACACATGGAGAGCTGTTTTGTCTTTGGTTGTATTATCCAGGAGCAGCAAAATATTCTGTTCATAGCGTTCAATACTGAGCTGCTCATGAGCTGAGTGGAAGCACTGTAAATGCCTTCTGAGGACGCTGAGGACGCAAGTGAAGACAGTTTAGGCGCCGTAAACGGCCCCTGATGATAGATGACGTAATAGAAAATAGAGAATAATTTTGAAAGAGCAATGTACATTTTTTAATTACATTATGCTATGTGTTTACTGATTAAATCCACACACATATTTACCTTCTTAATAATACACATAATACACAGGGGAGTAAAAGATAATATAGAAGGAATAAGTAATAATGACTCACACATATGGGATACATTATAATCACATCACGTCCGGTGACCACACATGGGTGACCCCCCATTAGTTTAAAAGGAGAAACAGAGAAAATCGGCCACTTAATTTCCTTACACCACGGTTAGGTTGCTGAGAGCCGCGGTGCACTGCGTTTTGTTATATTTGATAGAAACCCTCCTTTTGCCTTAGATCTACCAAGTGTTGAGTTTAATAAAGTCTGGTTAATTACACTATCGTTTCCTGCTTCGACGATTCTTTTAAAATGCAACATTAGCCGCACCAATGGTGTAACTTCATCACTCAGCGAACTTTCATCACTCAGTCACGGACAAGTCCGTTTCTGAGGCTGATCCCTGCAGTCCAGCTAAAAAAGACAAGAAGAAGGAAATCGAAGGAAAGACAAACCAAAATGATTGATTTAAATGTATGACTTTTTAGTCAAATGTAGGACGCAAAAGGGAAATTGGGAATGATAATCTATTCCTTCAGCATTGTCTTTGAATGATTAATTTGTCCAAACATCAATTTCTGCTCACAAAAAATGAGAGGTTTTTATTCGACGTGAACCCGTATCTGGATTGGAGCAATAAGTAAATGTAAATAAATTCAAAATATGGATGCATATTTTAATGGATAAATTGATGAATGGATTTTTTCTTCTACTTTCTTTTATCCCACTTCTGCAGTGAGTACTTTTAACTATTTAGTCATTTAGCAGATAGCTTTATCCAAAGTGACTTTACAGTGAACTCCAATTCAGGTCATTGCGGCTGGTCGTCGACCACCGTAAACTCTTTACTATCCTGCACACCGGTGAGCGGGTGAGCTGGCGGTCATGAAACGTTCACAGTGGTCATTTTTATTTGACCATTTTGCATGGGATAATAAAGTTCTAACCAGTGAAGCTGGTTTATTGTTCCAATGAATGTCTCATGTAATACAGTCGACTACTCCTTGGGAAAAAAAATAAACTGCTGCACTGAAGTTGTGTTTCATAGACACAAAGGGTAAGCGTAGGTACCCTATAGCGCAGGTAATATTGAATCCAATAGTACACCGTGCTATTTGTCCCAACACTCGTGTCTTGTGTAACCAAAAGAAAGCGACTGACCTTAAGCTGACTGAATGAAGAAGGATTTTCGCAACTTTACTTTTTGATTTCAGCTTTCCCATGTATGAAATAGAGACAACAGAAGAATTTATAATTTACTTGAAAACATCCAATGTTTCCCCAATGGTTAGGGAGGAGTGTGTTGCTGAGAGGTAAAACATTTCAAAGTCAAGGTTGTAGATTGGATGAAGAGTAAAAAAAAATATATATATATATATATATATATATTAGTCATGCTCCAAAAAAAGAAAATGAAACATGAAATTGTTCATTTTAAATAATGTGAACGTGAAATTATGATTATGTTGCAGAGGTTTAAAGCCAACTCTCAACACACACACACTTGGCAGAGCTTCTCTGATTCCATTTACAGAATCACTCAGAAAAGTGGGTTACCTGATCCCAAGGGTGTGAAGGGAGCAATCCCAATTTGCCCTCAAACCTCTCCTTCTTTAACCGAGGTGAGAAACTGCAACTGCGCCTCAAATTGTTCTTACGTCAATGGTGAAAAACAACAACATAAATTAAAAGATAGAACTATCACAAACCGAAATAAGGAAAAAAAAGATCGATAAAAGATAAAAGATATTCATGTCAAACCCACAAAAAGTTTCCAATATCCACTCGTGTAGTGAGTATGCCACAAACCGTTATATTTTGTGTGAAAGGTTTACTTAATAAAACCTTTGCTGAAGATGTCTCACCTGGCCGACTTGGCTGGTGCTCTCACTGAACTTGGCTCACTGCCTCTAATCCACCCTGCTGATTGGACGGTACTCCTAGATGGTCAGTCAACAAGCAGAGAAGCTTTAACGGATGTTTGGATGTTAGTCAATATCAATCCCCAAACAAACTTTATGGGAGCTTTCTTCTTTCCGCAAAGGACATTGTGACGTATTCCCTGTTCCCGGGCAATGAGGCATGTAGGTCATTGATAAACTAATGATTGCTTTTGGGTGGTGCTTCATTTTAAACTCAATGTGTGACTTGTTTGTTTGTTTGTTTGTTCGATATATTTTCCTTTAAAGGAGCTGTTTGGAGAAGGTATACAGAATTATTTTGCTCTATTCTATTAGATCTATTTAGATCTATTAGTCGTCAGCAACCCGTTTCCCATGTTGGCATTCCCCTTGTGATCTAATTATCCAATCATATCATCTAACAGATCTAAACAGAAAAGACATGCTCCACAAATTATTTAACGGTTTATACTGCTACAAACGTGGTTTGAATTGTTATATAAACTAAACTAGCATACAAGTTTAATGAATGCTGTCAAATCTTATACAATCACAATAAGTGTGTTGTGTTGTCTTGAGATGTTACGGTTTGAGTACAAAAATGTAGATTTGATATGTTTTTTTTGGGCCTCAACCAATCACAACAGTGTCTTATAATTATGTGAGGCATACCCACTGTGAAGCTGAACTTGTGCTTGTTAGACATAAATGTTCCACTTCAAGTTATATACTATCGCTAACTATCGATCAGTGTCTCCGACGGTTTGCCAAATCTAGCAAAAGTTTCCAGTTCATCTTTACTAGAACTTTTCTGTGGTGGCCATTTCTCTGTAAATAGAAGATCACAGATTTGGTTCTGCATGACTGACACTATCGTCACATCTCCTTGGGATTTTAAACATGTGCTATCAATCTACACTGTGCTCTTTGAATGAGATGGATACATATGCAGTTGCTGTACACTAAGATTTACTTCAGCAAGAGCATGAAAAGAGCTTACCTCAGAGTTTTTGAAAGCCTCATTAAGTTCATGAACAGATGGAAGGAAGTTGGGAAGAACGTGGATTAACTCATGAACCACATTTAAGAAGCAGCTTGTATCTTCTCAGCGTACTTCGAGTTTTGGGGAACAAACAAATCTTGCAATGACAATAACAACAACAACAACAACAAGGAATGATCTATTCTAAAGTCACCAATTTTTTTGAGTTTATGAACATACATAAAATGTGATGGACTTATTAGCAAGTTAAATAAATAGCAAGTGTGGGAGTTTTTTGGATCTGATGAAAAGAAAAAAAGGTTATTTATGAACAAACCAAGCAGTATCTCAGTCCCTATCTGAGTGCTTTTTGCTTGCCAGAATTGCTTTAAAAGTGACAGATAGATAAACAATCATTCTCATTGGCTGTAAACTAATCTAACACCCTCTCAGTCAAAGTCTTGTATATTTAGTGTATTTGCCACAATATTCTGTGCAATATAGTATGCAACCTTCTGTTTGGCATTCATAATGACTGCCAGTTCTTTATGTTTGCCTCTATTTTGGTTGTCAAAGCTGTTTTTTGCATGATTTCACCTTATTGCAGGAAATTGAGAAATGTGTTCTATTGTGCTTGAAACTTTTGTTATTTTCATGTTTGATATGAAGTAGGACTGGACTAAACCAGTGAATATAATAAATGTAACAATAATAAGAATAAATATAAACAATATTTTAAGAATAAAATAAATAAACATTCTATATTGGTTTAATCTTCTGATTCCTGGTCAGAATCCACTCTTTTATGCATTGTGCTTGACCAGAGCCCATTGCTGCAATAGAAACGAATACATGACAAATGGTGTTAATTACAATGTCACAGAGAGCAAGTTACCCATTAGTCAAAATGGATCAATTATTTGCTGAAAATGACAAACATGACAATGAGATCTCAGTGAGATAAACAGAGGGCTGTTAAATCGAGACCGCTAGACACTTTTTTTAAATAAAAAAAACTGATGTGTGAGAGAGGTAGTGAGGACAGAAACAGGAACACCTTTGTGGATAGTTTTATGTGTATTTATTTTTCTCGGACCAGCTGGTTTAGCTCCCTGCAATCCTTCTGTTGAGGATTCCACAAGCTGGAGAGATCTGGGCCAGCTTCCCCTCCCCACTGCCGCCCTCCTCCCGGAGACCATGGGTAAGAAAAATTGCGGGTTAATTACGCAGGTGAGGCATTCATTATTGCTTGCAGGTGTGTTACCTCCAGCTCTACTTCTGTGTTGTGGCAGATAGTGTTGATGATCCATCACTCTGCTAATCAAACCCACCCGCTGCGAGGGACGCGGTCCAGGGTTCACATGCGCTCTCTCTGTGGAGCATTTTGTTGGCCCCTGAGCTCTATCATAATTTGTTATTGCAATGCTGGCTGTTGTTGTTGTTGTTGTTGTTGTTGGACATGGACCACTGTCATTTACACAATATTTATGTTTGGCTTTAATATTGCTTGAATGACATGGTGAGATGATAATTGAAAATGGGAGCCATAAACAAAATAACTCAGTTACACAATAACCTAGAGTGTCACAAAATGACACGTAACAGGTGTAACACAAAATATGCTTTTTTAATGTTAATCAAAGAAAATGTCAATGTTATGGAATTGTACTTTAGGTACTTTGATTTAAAGATGTCTCTCCAGAAGCTTCGATAAAAACATGAAAACTCAATTGCCTGCCAGCCTAAAGCGACAAGCCCCCCATATCATGAAAAGTAGACAGAGTTTGTGCAGCTAGAGCCTCAGTTAGTATAGTGTTGTGTATTCTGGGCACTGGGCCCTGCAGTTCACTGCCTCTGACTAAGTGCACGACAACGTCCCCTCTCCAGACCTGGCAGTAATGGAGCTCATTTGGAAAAGTGAAATGCTCGGCTGACTGATAGACCCACACTCTGAACCACAGTATTCTGGGCCAAAACACACTGCAAAACACCAAATGTTTCTTTGTGTGGGCATGCATTTAAACATAATCGATATAGTCTAATGTGCAGTTTAAAAGCTTTAATCGAAAGCCTCAGCAAGAAAATGGTTGAACAAAATTATGTTTTTATGGTATTGCTATTTAAAATCTCCAAAGGTGAAAATTAATCACTGCAATTATGGCTGCATTTTTGCAATTCCCAGGAGATGCAATTCACTGCTGCACTTACTGATCCAGAACTTGGCTGATACAGTTATGTATTGGAGTTTTATCTTGATTTTTGCATATTAAGTAGCCAAAAAGGTCATGTTTTTGTATTTATAATAATTTTTATTCAATGTGAAATTCAGATAGAATAAGAAAAGTGGTATTTCTATGATATACAGGGTAAATTGGAAGAAGCAGACATCTGCTTTATGTATATGTTGTAATATCTTATGTCCTCCTCGCTAAAGCAAATCCCAGAGGCCACATACACTATGGTATAAATCAGACCATTAACTACTTAAAGGCCACAGTTCTGTCCCCAAAAGATGTCTAAGCTTTTAATAATCAATTCAGTTTCTCATTAGTTACATCTTATATACGGTTTTATGGCCTTCAACGTTGCACTTCAATTAGTGCTCCTCATGCTCCCAACACACTGTTACAGAAAAGAAGAGGAGGTACGCAGTACAACAAGTCGTGATGAACCTCGTGCTCTAAGCCATATGGTCTAGCTTGTTATGCAATAAAATAATTATAACATGGTTCTCTGAATGTTAAAATTGTGTTTGTGTCTATGTGAGACATATCCCCATGAACACCATTATGGCCAGTTTCCAATACATTCAACTAAATAGTAGGAAGATGAATTGTGACACAGCACAGGAAACGTGGGAGTGATGTGATTTGATGAGACTATGAGATTATTATCAAGGGAAAGAAAAACTGTTGCGTCTTAGGACACGTGTCCTTATGGACAGCCACAGGAACTTGATGCAGGAAATATGCCTTCCCTAGTAGTGGAGCAGAGGCAATCTTCTTTTTAGTGAGAGATTGTCAGAGAGCGCTTTATTTTAATAACATGCTGTAAAAAATATGGTGTTGCGTAGGTGTCCGGTGTGTATGTGGTGTCTACAAAAGGAAATCATTATTCATTCCATTGCTACATAAACATCAAATGCTAAAGTTGCCATCACAGAGGAGGAATGTTGTGGCTATGAGGGTCGTTATTTCCGCATGTCGAGGGCCTGCGCAAACAGTAAATGACGTAGGTACATGTAAATGATACCTTTCACAATGGAAGCACGCACTGACTTACACACACATACAGTATACACCATGGGGCCATTGTGCATTATCAACACAACAATTTTGTATCCACACAGCGGAAGTTAATTTAATTCCCGCCATCTCTCTCTCTCTCTCTCTCTCTCTCTCTCTCTCTGTCTCTCACTCTATCTATCTATTTCTGTTGTTTTAATCTGAAGTGAGTGACAAAGTGAACAACAAACAAGAACTGGGGAAAACTAATACGTGCGCTTCTTGGACACTTCTGTTTGTGTGTAACACAGTTGCTCAGTCGCTAGGCAGATGCGGTGGCACGGTTCGGGCCGCTGCGCTGCGGCTTAGGACGCGGAAATCAGGAGGAGCCTGGTCTGTTTGTTTACCCACTGATGTTTATTTGGTGTTTGGATAGTTCTTGGTTGCCCGTCTTATTGGTTTTTTGGATGGGGAGAGTGCACTCTGGACCTTTAGAGAGTTTTCGGTGATTTGACGTTCTGTGTGGATTGAAGCTTTTTGACATTGAGGATGAGTTTTGAGCTATATTTAGGAGGGGGGGGCATCAGTAGCTGCTGGTTGTTTACTTCAGGGGTTTCTAAACTTTGTCAATACCTGTGGAGGTACTTTTGGCCCATAACCCATCACATATTATTTCATAGTAAAATGAGCAATAAAAAGCTCATTAAAGCTAATTAAGAGCTAATTAAAATTGCTCCATGTATATTGTTCATCAATACAGTATTCATAAACATAATGATGAAATGAAACAGACAAGGCATGTAGAAGAAATGTCATTATGCAATCTACTTGATCCGTGCTTGACTTGTCTTCTACAACACCCCTCCCTCATGCTTTAGTCTGTAGTAGAAATTTAGAATTCTATCGCTGAGGACTCCACAAGGACTTTTATTCCCATGAGCTCTATTATACCTCTCACCATTAAGAGCTACTTTAAGTCCCTGGTGGTGTGTGTGTTTGTTCTGCAAGAGATAAGCGAGAGACCTAGATAGCAGTGGTTCAATATACCTATTGTTTGGAAGTGTATCACTAATTGAGGCTATTTTATTGGTGGTTTGATTGTGGGGTTGTGGTGGTTTGATATTTGGGGCATCAGCAAATACCCATTTCTAAGTTGATCAGCCGCATTTCAGGGTAACCTTCAAAGATGGAGTTTGTCAAAATAAAAAGATCAGTATTTTATGTGGGAATATAAGATGGTATTTTTGTAGTTGTTCATGATGATATTTAAGCTAGAGTAGAACTACTGGTTAAGCTAAATTAAGTACACTGTTTTCCAAATATGTTTTTCCCCCAGTACAAAACATCATGAAAAAAGGCTATTATGTCATTTCAAGATTATTGTCAGACCCCCAAATGCATCTAAAATGAAAAATGGGAATTATCCTCGAACTAATCTTGGTATTACACTAATCCTGATTAGTATCATCCAGGCACAGTGTAAGCCTGTGGGAATGATCGAAGGGTTAATGAATACGCATGGAGCTTTATTACCCCGCCCCTGCGCGCCCCACGTGACATAATTATCCAGCGGAATAGGTTCTGATGCAAACCCGTACCGCAAAATCACTCAACGCCACTTGACACCATCGAATGGCTGTAGCCTTATTGAGTTTAGTTGACAAGACAAGTGCGGCAGGTCAGGGAGGGTGGACAACCAATTTTAGCATTCACTTGACAAATCCCACTTATAGTTCCCCATTGAGGTATCACTCTGAACCCTATTGACCAACAGGCAGCACTGCCATGGGTCTGGAAACTCATTAAGTGATTTTGGTATTTGTTCCAGAAAGCTGCACTTCTTTTCTTTGTTAGGCATTAAATTGGCCACAACAATTTCCTACAAAACAATGTGTCCATGGCCTCAGTGCTTTTGTGAAATGTTGTCTTTGATTCGCCTTAAACGCCAGCAAAAACAAATTGGTCAATATGCAAATATGCAAGCTGAAAGGCAAGTTTTTTTTTCTCCCCAGAATTTGTTTTCCACAAATTAAAATGCTTAATATCTAGAGCATATTTTTGTCTCTAAACCTGAATGCTGAATGACACACTTGAACAAAAAGCATGAAAAGGACAAAAGAAGAGTCAGTATCCATGAGCTGCATGCCTGTCTGGTGTGTGGAAACCCTTCCAGTGTGTTGCATTGTGTCTTACAACACAATAGCCCCATATTATGTTATCATGCACTATACATGAACACCCCATCCTCAAGTGGCCCATCTTGCCTCAGACAGAACCCAATCCTTTGCAGACATCTTTTCAACAGAATCCCCCCCTCCCAATCTCTGCCTTCCACTGTACGATCCACCCCACCCCTCCCTTCCTATCAACACCAGCAAGGGTGTAGCTATACAGTGCGAGCCAGCCACATTGACTGTGGACTGTTGACTGATGGTTAACACACATTTCTTGTAGGCAGTGTGCGTGTGTGTGCGTGTGTGGTGTGTGTGTGCTATGTCCGATAAGCTTCAACAGAGCATTAGGCTTAAAAGGCAGCATTAACCATAGGATATTAACATTTAGCGTTTTCCGCTCTGGTCTACAGATTTTAGGAGGAACACATCTAGCAGTTGACATTGAGCGGTAAATGAAATGACAACAGCAGTAGATGAAGTTGGAAGATCTTAAAGACCCCCGAAAACTAAAAGCAAATGTATAAATCTCAGTAACACTCCCGCAAGTGTTACCAAACTTTCCTATACTCTTTGTCCCCCCCTGTCTCCCTTTGTAAACATCCCACTAAATATTTTCCCTTTGTCCGTCAATTCGTCTCCTCTGTCTCTCCCTCTCCTCTCCTTCCCACTCGTCTCTCTGCACCACTCTCTCATACACACACTGCAGCAGATGTAATTCTTACATCACGCAGTGGTGGTGGTGGGGTGCACCCTTCCATTGACAAGCCGGTGGAGGAAACGCACAGAATACCTGATTTGTTTTTGTGGGTTTTTTTCATCTTACTCAACACGTTTGACTTACTGACTTCTTCCGAAGCCCACCACCGTAGCACAACTTAAACCTGGAACGCAGAATTACTTTTAGGCGGACAAAGTTGGCCGAAGCCTCATCTTGATTTTGACTTATAGCCCTTCATACCATCTGACCGGCTGGATGAAGAGGGTTGTGAAGTTTTGAACCGCCCTGAGTCACCGGGAGACAACAATGTGTGTGTGTGTGTGTGTGTGTGTGTGGAGGAAAAACAACGCGCGTGTCGGTTGAACATCCAATGCACGATCTCAACACACACACATACATTGATTTTCTTCCTTCAGTGCAGTGAGAATGGTATTGACCTAGAAGAGAAGATGCAAGAGACAGAGAGAGAGAAAGAAAGCAAGAAAGAAAGAAAGAGAGAGAGGGGTGGAATGCTCTGACATTTGAAAGCGTTATTTGAAGGCTATATCCCACAATTCTTTTCGGATACACGTCTAGTAATCACACAGGTGAATGTACAGAACAATCTGTGAGGATTGCAGGTGCTGGGGAGCCAGACATTTTCACTGCCTCAGATTCACATAATCACATGCTATCATTAGGAGCTCCTAATTATTGCTTTAACAGAGACATATATATATACTCCATTAGACCCTATATCTGCCGCTGAAAGGTGAGCTCAATATTTGCCTCCAAACACGCTCCTTTGACTGAAGAAACAGTGGTGCATTAAATGTGAGATAGAAAAACAGCGACCACATGTTACCGTTCCTCGTGTAATTGGCGCCTCGCGGCGAAATGCACACTGCAGATACTCAACCTATGATAATTCTGTGTTCATTGTGTATGCAGGACATGTCTGTGTGCTCTTAGTATACAATGCATCCAGAAATGGTGAAGCCTCAGATGATATTTGACAGTCTCTCAATCAGCCAGCCTCTCTGTGTTGTACAAACCTTAGGATGTCTTGACCTGAATTCAGATGATATCAAGAGATGAAACAATGGGGATCTGTAGTGGACCTACTGCAGCCCTCAAATCCACAAGAGGGATAATTGAAGTGGGGTAAAAAAGTGGTACCTTACTTTGTCCATCTCATCTTTGAATATTATTCTGTGTGGCTTAGTAAAAGCTACAGTAGCAGACTTTTATGTCTTTCGAATTAATGACATAAAAGTGTCATTCATCATTTTTATTGCAACATGAAAATGCCCATAGTATGTTTGATGTTGATGATGTTTAGATATGTATGCTGTTTAGGTTTGGGTTTTAACTTGAAATGTGTTGTATAGGAATAAATGAAAATGTGAGAAAAAAAACCATTTTAAAGTACACACATCTGAAAGATCTGAAAATGTTTTTTTTAAATATCGTGGCGCCATGTATTCTCTCATTAGTTTCAGAAACATGGTGAACACTGTGTTTAGGATCCATATATATATATATATATATATATATAAAATATATCAGTATTTTGGCATTTTAATACCATGTGTACTTCGTTGTTTGTCGTAGATCTCTCTGGTTTGAAACTTCTAGAAACTTATACTATACTATGGTGTAGCAATGCTAATGAGGTTGTCACCCACAGGGTAATGTGAAGTGAGAGCCAAGCAATACAAATTTTGACACAATTTAGATTACCTTAGACTAAAGCTAAATTGATGACATGATCAAAGGTTAATCTAATTTTCAAATTAAGAGACAGTGCTAATTTATCTTCCTTTGACCCTACACTTAACCATTCAAGTATTTCTTTCGGTTGGAAGTTAATTGTCTAATGAACCCTACTTCACATCGGAAAGTACAGAAGGTTTGTTTTAAAAACCTTTTTCCAGCAACCAATAAATGAAAGATTTCAATCTTTTACATTATGACAGTGTTCTAACACAAACAGGTACACGTTAATGCAAACAGGTGCACCTTAACTCAGTTACACCTTAAAGCTGCCATCAGCAATTTTTGCTCGCCCCACTTTGTTTTGATTAAATTGTGTTTTAATTGCGTTTCATAGTTCTCATGTATTTGTTTGACTACTGGCCATTTCTGTAGAGAAGCACAATGCATAAGAACCATGAGACTCAATCAAAACACAGTTTAATCAAAACAAAGTGGGGTGAGCAAAAATGGCTGATAGCAGTTTTAACAAAAACATGTACACCTTAGTACAAATATGTACACTAACACAAATAATTACACTTTGACACAAACAGGAGCCCTGTATGTGTCTTCATGTGTGATGTGTGTGGAGGGCCATTTCATACATGCTTGTTTGTTTTTAACTGCCAAAAGGTTCAAGTGAGGAAGCCATGAGTCCCGGAGGTTAAGTAGGACGCCATTAACCGCCACAACTCTGCATCAGCAACATTACACCCATCATGGGTGTTACGTTTTAGTGTGTGAAAAGAAACTCAATCATCACATCAATTCAACAAAAGAGGCATGTGTTTCCATGTCAACTCACATTGCTTAGGTTCATTTTCAAAGCATATTCGGTAGCGACTGAATAAAGTCTGTTTCCGCCGTCACTCCCAGATTCCAGCGTAAATGCTAACATCTGATATATTTTTTTTTTAATATCGTGGCACCATGTATTCTCTCATTAGTTTCAGAAACATGGTGAACACTGTGTTTGGGATCCAGGAAATAAATCCCGTAAATGTAATATCCTCTCAGGAGAGTCCATCGTTTATAAAGGAGTGGGTAATCCTTTAAAGTCTGGATTTGCCTTTTCTTTATGAGCCCCAGATTTGTGTTGGATCTTAAGCCCTGCCAAACAGGGACAAATTACAACTCATTGACAAACCAAAGGGCCCTGATTATTGATCCAGGAAAATCAAAGATAAACAGTTTTTTCTGTGACCCTTCCTCGCCAAAACGCCCACTCTATACAGGCATTGTATTGTACAATAGCACAGATAATCAAGGGGGAATTACAGCCATCTAATTCTCTCCCATCTACAAAATGTGGCCATTTCCCCCCTAACCTAGAATAGCCTTCTGATAGCCTGTGTGGATGCTCTGACCTTGGCAGCTTATATATGGCCATTCAAGAGGCAATCTAAAACCAAACCCAAAACCAAAATCCCAATCTCAGGATGTCTAAGAGAGACACCTGATACCTCTAATCCCCTGGAAGTCAGTAAGTCGTTTTTTACAGCAGAAACAACCAACCATAAATAAATAAATAGGTTGCAAAAGCATGTAGTAAGCAATGTAGTTTGTCTGTGTATACCCTACATCTATTTCTTTGAGCATTTTCATTCTTTCCCTTTCTCCTGTATAACCTAGTCTTAGGTGCTTTAATCAAGGGGGGCACATGGAAATGTATTTAATCCATAATTATATTGCGCACTACCAGATCATTCATGTACTATGAATGTAAACACAGTAATGTCATTACTCTGCTGAAGTCTGGGGCCCCTATTAGATTACTGTTTGTTATGGGATGATTGGACCTGACTGGGATGTTGGCGTTATGGGCAGTATGAGTTATACACTGCAACACAGCGGTTTAACAGCTATTAGCATTACTATGAAACATGACTAACACGACTGCACGGCAAAGCTGTGAAGAAAACTATACACACACACACACAGACAGAGAAAAAGTTAATTGAATACAACAGAAAAATAATTTCTTGCGTAATGTGTGTGGCGAACACACCACTAACATGCAAGCTGGCAAACACTATTATCTCAAGACTGGCGACTTGACCATGGCTATTTAAGCCCTCAGGTGTTAAAAGTGACCGTGGATGACTTAGGGGAGGTTTTAGCAGGGTTATGTGGTACCGGCCAGGGAACTATAATGACGCTGACTGGATGAACAGAGCAGCGTTGCTCAAAGGGCTTATGGTAGTCACTTCTCTATCACACACAGTGATTACTCCAGGTTGCATGTTTTTTTCCCTCCAAACAGCAATTTTTTCCCCACCCAAACCGATGACTTTTTTTTGGACTTGCAGTAAGAAATGATGGAATAACAAATTACTAATTATGAATGAGATACAAAATACACATGAAGAGAATCCAGCACAATGGGTTTGTATAGATTGTAAATGACAAAAAAAGCTTTTCTAAGGATTTCATTTGCATATGTGACTATCAAAGACCTTGTGCTTGGAGAAAAAAATCCCCTCCTTCAAATGGGAAAATATGAATAGATAATAATGATGAAAAAATCTATTGACTGTGGTCTTTGGAAACAGTGTCCTAGCAGTGACAGACTGGGGCAAAGATTCGGCCCTGGCATTTAACTGGCCCACAATTTTAATGTAGCCTGTTTATTTATTTTATTATTTATCTTAGACCTAATTATTGTGTGCCCCATGCTTTTTACATAACTATTTATTAGTTATTATGTGTTAAATTATTCTAAGTGTAATGCATTGTTCTTGCATAGCTTAGTTTGCCACACATCAATGCTAGTAGTAGATGTTATATACACACCTCACTTCACTAGTTATACATCACTAGTTGATCACAATCAACTAGATGCAAAGTAGCCGAACCATGCCCAACCATAATGAAAAAACAACTTGAAAGCAACGAGCGAAAAAAGGAAAGTTACGACCAAGAGTCATCATTCCAACACACACACACACACACATGCTGCAGTAGCTAACTGGCCACACATATGCATGAAATAACAACAAACCCCATAGAATTACGACAAGCATGTCCTACCTCACATAGAGAGACGTCACATCAATGCTCTTTTCTGTTACTTTCCCAATGCTTCACTCACAGCATTGTTGGTGGTGGTGCTTTTGGGATGACATGTTGGTGGTGGTGTTTTTGGGATGACATGTTGGTGGTGGTGTTTTTTTTTTGGGACATTTTGGGACATTTTTTGGGACATTTCAAAAACATGTCCAATTATTGTGTTTGCAGTGCGCAAATTAGCCTACTTCTTTTAATTGAGGCACTTGTTTGGGAAAGTTTAGGGAATATGTTGGTATGCTTTGCACATTTAAATGCATCAGACTCCAGAATCTTTGTTCTTAGCAGCCTTATTTTATAAATGCTATGTCCGTTTTGAATGTACCCGTGATGCTATTAATCCTATATGTTTACCGTTATACTATAGTCACCTTTCTTTTGAATTGATAACTTCGTCTCGACCCGGACCACTCCACTTTGGAAGAAGGTGGGGTGGGATGGGGGGGAAGGAGTGGGCCGGCCGCCCGGTCCAAATCAAATGGGTTGATAATGCGGCCAAAACATGTTTCAATTACTTCTTAAAATGTTATTCTATTTAAATTTTTTGGACCAGCCCTTCTGGCATTTGCCCAAATGCCAGATGGTCAGTCCGTCCCTGGCTCTAAGCAACACAATAGGAACGTACCAAGAGTCAAGGGAGTCCTGTCCTCTTGTCAAGCCCTCGTGGAAAAGCATCACGCAAACTAAACAATCTGCAGACAGCAGTGCACAAACCTCTGTAGCACAACATTCATAGAGCCACATGCGTAACCAAATAATCAAATGCGTAACCAAGGACTTTGAGCTGTTATCGAGTGCCGTTGATGAACAGTTTATTATCGTCAAATCAAAGCAAAGCAAACATCACAGGGATATCACTTAGCCATTGAGTGTGTGTTTTTTGTAACATTTTTCACAACACACAGAGTGTTGTTAATGCCTGATGTGTGAGGGTAGGAGACGTGACAGCTGCCGTGAAGAGTAAATGATCAGACCAGCAAACACGTCGGGGGGCCTCGAACCACTTTGCTGTTTACTCGGATCCATCAGGAAATATGATATAATTACTTTAACCTCTTTAAATATTAAGTGGCTGCTTCTTATGCAAAGGCAGTTTGATACTGTGTTTGGATATTTCCTCTGACATTAAATAAAACATTTCTCACAAAGCACTAAGCAGAACAGGGTTTGAGAAAAGTTTCGGAGTATGCGCCTCGCCCTCTCTCTTTTGGCTTCATTGCTTTTTTTCTGTCCATGGCTTTTCAATCAATTATTATATTATTAGGTATTCACAGAGTATCTGTGGATGGTCCGTCTACATACATTTTTCTGTACAGTACAAATTTTGGAAAAACCTCAAAAATCTTCTCCTAAATAACAACCGGCCAAAATGACAAAATATTTGGTACATATGCTCTATGGACATGTCTGATTAGATTAGACATGAGCGAGCATTATTCTATTAATCACAACTCCGCTTCAGAATGTCCCAGGGCCCTCAAGCTTGGTATGCACATAGAGGACATCCCCCTTAACAAGTGAGAAACATTTGTTGTAGGTAGCTCAAAAGATGATGTCACAGGATCAATTTAAGTAAGTGCTCAGCTAAGCGCTAGGCACCACTTCGTCCACAGGGGGCGCAAAGTCTGTCCCAGGGCCTTTTAACTTGGTATGCACATAGACATCCCCCTTCACAAGTGCTACACATTTGGTGTACATAGCTCAAACAGTGATGTCACAGGGTTAATTTAAGTAAGTGCTCAGCTAAGCGCATATAATTCTAAGTGTTATAATTGTTTGTCTTATAATTATAATGACTGTTCATCCCATGAACTTGAACTTGAACTAGTAGGCCCTTTCATCATTTGTGAAACCACATTTTAAAGAGTGTTATAAACTGTACTCTCTGCAGTGTTATATCTATGAGTGAGTATAATGATTATAATATAAGAGTGTTATAATTGTTTGTTTTTAGCCCCTATAGCTTCCTCCAGTGACGTTCCCCCCTTCCACCCCGGACCACCACACACACGCCTTCCTCCAGCCACTGACCATTTTCACTCGACTCTTATATCACTGTCCATATTGTATGTATCTCACCTATAGTGTATTCATAGTGTATCCATATCTACCTCATACCTTATTCTGTATATAACATCTACTACTAGCATTACTTGCACATACTCTGTTCATACTGCATCTTATTTATTATATATTCCACTATACATACTGTATGTACATACTCTGCACCTTACTGCTCTTTTTGCACTTCCGGTTAGATGTTAAACTGCATTTTGTTGTCTCTGTACTTGTACTCTGTACTTGTGCGCAATGACAATAACGTTGAATCTAATATAATCTATTCTAATATTGACACAGTATCAATTTCATCCCATTAACTTGATTTAATGTTTACCCTGTCTGTGGTAATGCTCAGGGGTCAAACACTACTAATAGGCCTCTGTGAGATGGGCTGCATGTAGCCCACTAATACACTGCATGCAGCCCTCACTAATATAGGCTAACTAACAAACACTCTTAATATCACTTTGGTTGGCTAGAGTTAAACAGCTTGGTCCTGGTTATTTAACAATAGATAAATATAATGCATATTCTATACTTACTAAAAAATACACATCCCTATACATAGCACATCCACGGTTACTATCTTGACTGGCTTACATTGTGCAGCTTGGACCAGCAAATTATCTATTTAGTAATAATATACTAAACTGTATATTATTACTATATAGATAATTTGCTGGTTAGGGTTATTATAAGGTAATGTCATGCTTCAGTTAAATAGTAGTGCTACTTATCATGCTACTTCTACTGCTGGTGCTTATCATACCACTAGGTCTACTTATCATACTACTGTCCTTCAGTTGACTCCTCTGTTCCTCCTCTGATGTCTGATGTAGTGAAGCGTTAAATTACTGTACCAGTGTCTACACCGTCTCCAAAAGCGTCCCCTACTGTTGTAGTCCCTGATCTTCCTCCACTGCCTTCTTGTCCTAGTCTTGTGTCCACTGGGCAAAAGTCCATCATCAGAGTTTCTACTTATATATTGTTAAATGTGGCATCGCCATTCAACAAAGCCCTTCTGATTTACTGACATCTTGATGACTCCCTCCCGTGGGGAACATGGCGGTAGGGGTCATGGTCACTGGGGTCGTGGTGGCTGGGGTTTGGCGGTGTTTGCCGTGAATACCTATTGAAGCTTTCATTTGGACTTGTTTTACAGCTAAAGATAGCCAGATGTTAAGCATATCATTGGTTTGGTTGTTACAGTTATAAGTTACTACTAACTGTATTCTGCAATTGCCCCTTGCTGGTTATTATCATTATCATTGTTGTTGTTATTTTTTATACCTTTTTATGCTTTAGCCTTTTTTAGTCACTTTGTATACTCTTGTGCAGGCCAGTTTGCTGGAATTGCAAGAATACATACAAAACAAACCACCACTTTTATATGTATATAAAATGCTAGGCAAAGGCACCACTGCAGTCCCAGCATGGAGGCAAGGCCAAGACACAGTTATCTTTTATACATGACCAAACTTATCCAGGCCCAGGTCACTTCTTTTTTTACCTTACCCTCAATTTACACACAAGTAAACCCTTACCCCTATCATACACCCTATCATTGCAGGGACAGTTTGTCTGATGGAGCAGCAGGATGTAGTCATAGAGATCTTTTGTACTCAGTGGGAAAAAAAGCCTCTTGGAAATACTTGACTTTTCACTTGTCAAACAAACAATGTTATGGTTATATGTGTGTGTGTGTGTGTGTGCGTGTGTGTGTAACGTCTTTGTCTGTGTCTGTGTGTGGGCGTGGTGGGTATGCAAACATTTGCCCATGGTTCATGGGCACTTACTGTGCACACAGTACATGTTTGCGTTTCATAAATATTCAGCAAAACCTGTACTAACAATTCCCCCCATACATAAAATATATCGCTACCAACACCAGACTGAGGCTGATTGCCAGTGACTATGAATCATCATTATGACAATGAGGGTCATTCGGTCTGTCGTGTGTTGGACGGACGCTCCACATCGCCCTCAGCCATATTCAAAGAAGCTGATCCATAACCCATGTTTCCCGAGGCAGGTCAAGTTGCAGGAGGAGAAGGAGAAGCATATCCTTTGCCAAGTGTTTTTTT
>OMKN01069588.1:4406-17338 GCA_900302345.1 Melanonus zugmayeri
TTTTCAAGATTTTCAAAACAAATCTCTCTCTCTCTCTCTCTCTCTCTCTCTCTCTCCCTCTCTCTCTCCCTCTCTCTCCCTCTCTCTCTCTCTCTCTCTCCCTCTCTGTTTCATGTAGACCGAAGAGCAAACATCCTCTCTGTGTTGTTTCCAAGTCAAGTCGATTCATATTTTGAGAGTTTTACGCACACACACACACACACACACACACAGACACATACATATATACATACAGTATATAGATATATACAGTATGCACACACAGACACAAACAGAATGTACTTCACCAATTTCAAATGAATGCGATTGTTTTTGGCATATAGCATTTCCCCTCCTCAGGTACAGTGACATGTTTGTTTGATACCTTATGCACAGGATTTCCTGATGTTTTTAAAACATTACTTCCTGGCATCCAGATGTCCAAACCAAATACACCTCCACCCGCAAATCAAGACTTTTTTTTGTGGATGTGGTTTCATTTACATTGGAAGAAATGTACTATTATTTACATGGGGGGAAATGTCTCCATTTATACACAGCAAGCAGGGATGCCAAAGCAAGAAAAGAAGAACAAAATCACATAATAAACCTATTTATCCATAATAATTACTCGCCCACTATTACTCAAACTAATAGATTAAAAAACCTCACTATATTTTTTGTGTGAGACTTGTCAACGTGTCAACCTTTGCCCGAGACGCACAGTATTGTGCCCAGAAAGACTATCCTGTGTTAAATTTTATGAGGCTACAACACATAAAAGCCTTTTCTTTCCCAACATAAACCCGTATTTTACGAGACCTCAGGCAAAGACTCCAAGGTTCGGGAAGCAAAAGGCCCCCCTAGTCGTCTGACAGCCAGAAACAGTTGGACTCAACAAAACAATACTTTAGTTTGTTGACCTAGATGCACATAATCATGAGCACACATTCATATTCATATCTGCTTCATTGGTTCATTTTGAACATTTGAGTACGTTGAGAAATGGTTAAGATCACATGAACCCTCCTGAGCAAAACACAGAGGACATGTGATTTGGTTGGGTTATTGATTGATTGATTGATTGGTTAATTGGTTAATTGGTTATTATTTGTTATGGGAAATTAGGTATGTACATAAACAGATAGAAAAAAGATATATATGAGAGAGAGACAGAGAGAGAGAGAGAGAGAGAGAGAGAATAGAGCTGCATTCTCAGTACAATACCAGCTTTCAGGGTAGGGGAAATGCCAATGTTGCTTCGCTCTGTAGGCAATTCCACACACTCCCTCTCTCTCTCTCTCTTTCTCTCTCTCTCTCTCTCTCTCTCTCTCTCTCTGTCTCTCTCTCTCTCTGGTTTAAGATGCACAAATTCAAGCATCAATAATCAAAGACTTCAGACATTAACAGGGAAATTCCTCTTCAGTGGTTAAAAGATTGTTTACGATCATTCAGATGTCCGATCTCCGACGTGATTTTCTCGCATAAAGTTGTAGTTCCTAGTCCATTCACGGACTCTCCATCCCTCCATCTGTAGGCCTATTCCCTCCATCCGGGCCCATGGTCCTACTCTATAATTTTGGTTTGTGGAGGTAAAGTTTTGAGGACGGAACAAAAAAGGGCTGTAACCATAAACAGTTCCAGTCCGTCTCTGACCACAGCCTTACAGAAACACAGTGAAACACAGAGCTATGCTGTGGAGAGGGCATATCATGCAAAGAAACCACGCTCGCCCGCGCGGCTCCCAGATAGCACACCAGTGTCAGTGGAAAATTACAATCTCTGTCTATGTGGTGGTAAACCCCGGAAAACCTTGTATGTAGAAATAGGACTCTAGGATTTCTGTAATGTTACGTTACACAAGATCACTTGAAAGCAAGCTAGAGAGTACTGGGCTGACTTGATGGAGGGGAAGCTGTTGGTGGCTTACGTCGGGGAAAGTTAGCTGAGCAGGAGAGACTTTGTCGCTCTATCTATATGTCACTCTTTCACTCTATATGCATTCATAGATTGTTACTGTGTTGTATTTAAGTAAAAGAAATAAACTCTATTTTAATTTTTTGTGCATCAATACAATGAATAGAATTGAATAGAGAGAGAGAGACATGTAGAGAGAGAGAGGGGGGAGGAGAGGACATTGCAGTGAAATATACTGCATGTCTGTTTGTAGCCATGCACAGCGTAAGTTGTACTTATATTCAAAGGTGTGACATCCAACAGTCGGCCATATTGAGAACTAGTGATCCACTCACTGGTGAATGAGTGTTTACTGATGAATGAATGAGTGCTCTATCCTTGCATGATTCTCTAGATGCAGTAGTTCTAGCTTGATGCAAAGCAGGCATATTATATCAGCCATTACAATACCAGCAAAAGCTTGTTCAGAAGAGGAAAATTACCCTTTTTTTAGCTGTTGGAAAAAGAAAGAAATAGCTATGAAGGACGTTAATGGTCTTGTAAAAATGTGTTCTTTTGAAACACGTTTCAAAGAGAAAAACAGCCATTACAGTGTCACTAAAACAGCCAACATAATACCCATATACAAGACAAGTTAACGCAACCCCATTAAACATGACTTTCTTCTTCCCAATGTACGCGCATGTGTACGCATTCACGTGTGTGTGTGTGTGTGTGTGTGTTTGTGTGTGTGTGACAGTGCTCCTCCAGACATGGCTATCTCTAGCCTGGTTTCAGTTTACTTTTCTAGGACAGAAGAGTCAGGGAGTCAGGCCCTCCTGGAACTGACCTTCTTGGATCCATGTTACATCCCACGTCTCATTATGGAGCACACACACACACACATGCATGCACACACACACACAGATGGATGCACACACACACGCACACACAAACTCCATATTCCTTATATTTAGGTATACACATTTGCGTGTGAACTCACTCTGCACCTATACGTGCATGCAGCGGTACGCAGACAGACATGCAGTGAGCCTGTGTGTATGTCAGCAAGAGGCGATCCGTTGGGGTCTGGAAGCCAGATGAAGGTAATTGCTTCCATGCGAGTGAGCAGACGTCGTCAACCTCAGAGGGAAGTCACGTAACACGTAGCTGACATAAATAACCCGGCGGGGCCATCCGCCCTCTTATCTCTATCTCTCTCTTTTTTTTACCCTCTTTCTTTCCACCTTTTTGTCTTTTTTTCTGTTTATTCTTCCTTTGTTTCATTCTTTTACTTACTTACTTTTTTCTTTCATATTTCAAGTGATCCCCCTCTTCCACACCACTGCGCACACACACACACATACACACACACACACACACAGAAAACCTCTCCCCTCTATCTCTCCCTCCACACACACATTCCAGCAGTACCAATAAACAGTGTTTTACCCTCAAGGCTTTAGCTTCTCTACACATGTTTAACGATGATTGGCTCTTCGCAGGCCAGACACAACATGCACATTAAGCCGTCTCATAAATGACATGTATTTATTGTACGTTCAATAAATCATTATTCAGGCCCATTTTAGTAATTTACACTTGAAAACAAACAAATCAACCATAAGACATCTGCTCCATCAATCTCTTATGTATGCTTTTGCATATGCTTGTATCATTTTATAGTCCGTTTTTTATCCAATTTCATATGTATTAGGAATTCCTTACTTTCACCCACTGGCATACTGGAGGTAGAACAAAGCACAGCGATGTTTTATCATCGCTATGGTCTCCCATACATGAAATGTATGACAATATTTTACTGCAAAAGTGGTTAAATTGATTAGATGTGACACACCCCATACATTTTCATTTTGCACAGAAGTGCAAAACCTGAACTCACTTACCTTAACTGACACCTAACCCTAACTGCTCCTGACAGGCTGGCTGTTGCCTTGCATGGCTTCCACCGCCGCCGGTGTGTGAATGGGTGAATGAATGGGTGAATGTGAGGCACTAATTGTAAAGCGCTTTGGATAAAAGCACTATATAAATGCAGTCCATTTACCATTTAAATTGTAGTTTAATAATGCTAAGCTCTGATAGCTCCCAAACTTGGTGTGGTCTTGGGTAAGGGGTTACCCTACCCTGTAAAGAACCAGAATGTGAATATCTTGATGCATTGAGGAAACAGACCTACAACAAGCGGAAATATCAAATATGAAGGTCTGATGAATGTATTCAATTACTTTTAAGTAGCATTTGGCAGATATTGTCCTAGTAACACACATGTGGGCTTACTGGAAAGGTGTGGCTGTGGTGAAAACAATGTGTTTTAGTAGTATGTACTGTATAGTCAGTGAGTGACGTCATGAAACGTATGATGTGTCCCAAACAAAATAAAATGGCCGTGAATGACGTGAAGTCTACATGAGCTATTATCCGAGGTGGAAGAATACTGGCAAATCCCCCAAAAATGTATGCATTTTATTGTAACAATAAAATTGCCTAGTTCAGCATTCTTCCATTAATGCTGTGTTCAAGCTTTCTTCACTCTGACACAGTAGCATCCACATCGATTATGCAAACAATCTCACAGGTGTTGGTCTTTGGGACAACCTTTGTCGTTGTGGATGTTATTTTCTGTAAAAACAGGGACCTAGTGATGATGCTGCCACACACTATGCTCCCATTGACCCTCATTCACTCCACAGCCCTGTCCCAATACACCCACTAACCCTGTTTTATAGTGTTGGGTTTTTGCCCTCCAGATGGCCATGCTCTGTGAGGTAGGGGCAGAAGACATCCCAGAATGCATTTCGATTTTCATTTTTACCAACGTGAAGAACACAGATGTAATGATGTTGTCTTGACATCTATGTTTGAATACATTACTGGGAGGGGATGCGGCGGTATCCCCCAGTGGGCTTCGTTCCCACCAAACATTGTTGGGCTGGTTGGTGCGGACATGTTCAATTTAAAACGATACAAGCATACATGTTACGGTTCTGTCACGGCTTTGTCACGGAGGAGGGCTTGCAGGGCAGCAGGAATACCAGAGACAGGGTAGGACCCAGGAGGGCTGAGGCAGGCAGGAATAGCTCAAAACTAATTAAATGAATAACTAAACCAAAAAGCCTGCAGGCATGGGAATCCAAGAAACAACAAAGAACATGGAGGATAACCACACATGACAAACACACGCCTAACATTAGACGTTGATCCGACAAATGACAAAGGAAGAGAAATAGAACATATAACAGAGTCTGATGAGGGACTGAGGTGCAGGGGGGAGATGAACCAGGAGCCTCAGGTGAGGGGGTGAAGTGATTGCAGGCAGATGGGGGCGGCAAGATCTGGAAAAGTCCGAGGGCATCTGGTGGATCGGTGGGGAATGACAACAACACTCAAAACACAGGGAAACACACACACACACACTAACACAAACATAGAGACCGGGGTGTGGCCATGACACAGAAACATGTGAACAATGAAAATGGTGGTTTATTAACAATAAAACAGCTAAAAGACACTGTATTTAGACAATTGACTAAAAACAATGTACTGGCGAGGGGACGTACGTAATGTAGGGGGAAACCCACTCTTAAAGGGCACCCATGCTGGTGCTCACAAAACAAAACACATATATATTACACATATACACATATAAGACTATCACCACAACCGCAAAATCCCCCAGTCCCAAGGTCGACAAAAGAGAATAACTCCAACTCAAAATTCGCCTACAGGTTTTCTTTGACCCTTTTGAATTGCCCAATTCATAAATAGCAACCAAAGAAACAAACAAAAAGAACCTTCTTTTGCCGCTGGGTTGTGGGTGAATGACCGGCGTCCGTAAACAACAGAGAGGAGCGGTGATGGTTGTGATCCGTGAGAATGAGAGCGATCGTAGGATGGCTGTCGGTGGCGGATGAATAACAATTTAGAAAGGAATTAACTTGCCTTACTAGGTGTTTACCGCACAACGAATCCGGCTGATACTTTTTCCCTCTCGTGCTCTCACACACACACACACACACACACACACACGTCAAGAACAAACTGAATGACATCAAACGGAAGTACGTTGAATTGTGGCGCAAACTGGGGACGAATCGGTGAGCAGAGTGTGAAAACGTGTGTTCATGAAATCCAGGAAATCCATGCACACAAACCACACTACAAACCAAGAGGAATCAAGGTGAGTTAATGTGCAAAAACCAGTATGATGTTGCCCCTGGAGTAGTCGAGTAAATTGCTGTGCGCTCTTAACGACGCATGATGGATTCATGATGGATCGATTTATAGTGACACAAATACACACTGAAGATCCGGGAGTTGAGCAGCACAATACGAATAAAGAGCAACCAGCCGAGGCTCAGACCGAATATGAAAATGAGGATGGTGATGGAGCGATAGTGAGTGTCAGTGGACACACAAACGAACCCGATGGCAATAGGAAAAAGAGAAAGGTACATACAAGGCCATACAAGATGAACACTGAACATTCCAAGAAAAATGGACAACAGAATGTTTCTTTGGCTCAGTGGCTCAACCCACTGCGCCGCCCATGTAGGCAATACGCCTTGTAGTGACCCCGGTTTGATTCCTGCCAGTGGTCCTGTGTTACATGTCATTCCCTCTCTTCTTCAAACCAATTTCCTGTCTCGCTTCCCTGTTCCGTCCATAAAGGCACAAAAAGCCCTTAAAAATATATTTAAAAGAATGTTTCTTTGTACTTAATGACTCAAACCCACTTTGTTGAATATGCCAGAAGATGTGCTCTGGTTTTAAACGTGGTAATTTAGAAGCACGCATGCTATCTTCAACAACAAATACCCACCTGGCAGTAACCTCAGAAGAAATAAAATCGAGCTGAAAGGACAACAAAAACTTATGGACAGATCAACTTGAAATTGACTGAGGCAACATATGAGATTGCATGGATCTTGGCTGGGCACAGTGCCACCGTCATCTCTGACCCCAGTCATCGCAGGCCTCTCCCATGACCGTGCTGCAGGGGAATGTCAAGTTATTGAACTGCAGGCAAATTATATCTTCAAAGCAGAGCTCAGAGCAGGTGTTTCCCACTTCTGGAATACGCTCTCTGACAGAGAGTACCCAGCTGTGAAGCAGTGTGTGCAAAAGGTGATGGCCTTTTGTAAGCGCATACCTGTGAATCAACATTTTCCACAATGAACATTGTGAAGAGAAAACACAGGAACAGACTGATCAATGCACATCTGGACTGCCTTACAAGGATTGACATGCAGTACAAATACTGCATGAGGAGAGTCAAGCAGCAGCAGGCACACTTTCGCTCATCAAACTATTAAGCAAGTTTGCTCGCGACCATTTCTTTTTGTTATGTACTGTATTTGGAGTTTATTTTTCATTAAAAATATATGTGAGCAAACAACACTATTTAATTGAGATATTGTTGGGAATAATCCAATACCCCCATAAGGTGGTATTAAGAGTAATAGACATAGGCCAACAATAGAATATCTAGTAATAAAATATAATACAATGTTATAGTGGTGATAATTATGATTTGCAATATGCAACAGGAGAGCTCGTCCCTAAACGATCGTAGTTTGACCTCCCAGAAATGATTACATTAGCATCTTACTCAAAGACGCTAATGATTACATTGGCCTCTTACTCAAAGAGGCAAATGATTACAGTAGCGTCTTACTCAAAAAGGCAAATGATTACATTGGCGAGACAGAGAGGACAATGGTAGGGAGTGAAGCAAAGATCTGTCCCCAACTGTGTAACGGCATGAAGAAACGTAACATGTATTTGTCCTGAGTGTGATAAGAACTGTTTTTAAGCCGGCACTCAGTAGGAGTGAGGCAGTCCCTTCATGAACACACTCCGGGGTTAGAGAGGGGATTAGGCCCCCTGAACCTAGCCCTGAAGCTAGCCCTGAAGCTAGCCCTGAAGCTAGCCCTGAAGCTAGCCCTGAGCCCTAGGGGGCGCTATAGCTCCCCTGTAATGGGCCAAGCTCCCCCTCAGCACCCCCCAGCAATTTGAGGGATTTTATATTCATTAATTTAACTTAATAATTTAACATTAATTTAACTTAATGAATATATTAATAACAAGGTTAATATATAGCCTAGCTTATAAAACATATATTATGTTGAGAAATAAAGAGAAAATAAAAGTTATTTTTTCTTCACCTTTCACGTGATCCGGGGTCCATTTGTTATTATGTCTAACCACCGTTCTTAACGCTTTTACGACACAATAACAAACAGACCCCGGATCAAGCGAAAGGTAAAGACAAAAGTTGTATTTCTCTGTAGGGATCATTTCCATAATGTTGTCAAACACTTATAATCTGAGCAGTCAGTGGCAAAAACAAGCACTTTTAGAGGACGTACATTGACGGTCGCTATTGCTCCCATGGGTTACAATGGAGACGTTTTGCGGCTGTGTTCTCGCTCAATACTGGACCAATGTCCATAATTCTTGGTTGAAAAATCCCGAAGTTATCCTTTAAGTTGCTGATTAAGTTGCTCACTCAGAGGAGTCTGCGGGGATCCAGGGATCCAGCCTGGAGCTGCGCCCTGGAGAGAGGGAGGCTCGAAGGATCAAAGTGGTGCATGTAACGCTTACATTGCTCTCTGTAATAAATAACTATTATAATTTATTTATTCTCTGGGTCCTACCTTATATCCTATTTTAATTTGGACCCTAAACGACACTAAGGAAAACAACATGTCAGTATGTCATGTTAATTAACGGTAGGTGTGACTCTCTTGATGATTGAGTTCTGCTAATGTGGCTCCCTGGCAAAAATCTTTTGTTCCATGTATTAAATGTATTAATAAGAATAAAACCTCAATAAGTAAAATCAGTTGTGCCGCTGCAGTACTGGCTGAATCGCGGAGTACTTTGAAGATCTTGATAGGGTCATTAAAGATCTTTAAAGTCCTTAAGAGGATCCTTAAAGATCTTAAAGGATCTTTATAGGTCTTGATAGGATCTTTAAAGGTCTTGATAGGATCCTTAAAGATCTTAAAGGATCTTTATAGGTCTTGATAGGATCTTTAAAGTCCTTACTAGGATATTATAAGATCTTTAAAGTCCTTAATATGATCTTTAAAGAGCCTAATATGATCTTTAAAGATCTGCTTTAGGGTTAGGGTTAGGGTTTGTGCTTTAGGGTTAGGGTTAGGGTTCGTGCTTTAGGGTTAGGATTTTGTGTTGTCGTTCAGTTCTTGATAGATGACTCTATTTGCACTGGCACACCATCTCCCATAATTTCATTTAGTGTTTTTAGTTTTTAGGGGTTTTGTTTTTTTCCTTTTTTCTTTACAGGGTCAGGGTTAAGAGGCAGCATCAGCGGCGGTCCGAGGAAGGAGCGGAGACAAGGTAGGTGGGTCTTTTTGTTTTTTACTCTTCACGGGAGGTCACCCCGAGGAGGCCCCCAGCATGGGGGTAAAACAGAAGGGGGTAAAAAGGAAGAAAAGCCACCGGGTCCACCTGAATAAAACACCACATGCACACATCTAGGTAATAAAAAATTGTGGTTTTGTTGTTGGGAGCAGCCAGCCAAATCCTGGAGAGATCCATTCATACTCCCATTCACACATTCTCACATATAAAAAGGGACATGGATAGGTAATAAATATTCAATAATAAATAAAACCATACATAATAATAAAAGAAGAGTAAAAAGCACACAGAAGGTAAAAAGCATAGTATAAATATAAGTGCTCCGAAAGGATAAAAAGATAAAACACACAAAGACTGGAATAAAATAAGTGCTCTAAAAAAGTGCTAAACATAAAAAGTAGTAGTAGTTAATAGTGCAGATTAAAACAATAAAACCCCTTCCATGACCCCATACACTCCCCATTCATATTTGCATCATACAATCACCCCCCCACAGGAATAAATGAATGGGCTGCTCCCAACAGTTATCCCAATAATAATAATCATTTAATGTAATTCATTGTGAGTAATAAAATAAATAAATAGGTAAAAATAAGTTTATAAAATCATAAATATGCATAAATAAAGATGAACAGTAAATGTTAAAACATGCTATAAAAACATAAAGGAAAGAAAAAGGCATAAAATAGGTGAACCCAGTGGACCCCCCCCCAAAAAAAGGCGGCATCCCGGGTTAGGGTTCGTGCTTTAGGGTTAGGGTTCGTGCTTTAGGGTTAGGGTTCATGCTTTAGGGTTAGGGTACGTGCTTTAGGGTTAGGGTTAGGGTTCGTGCCTTAGGGTTAGGGTTCGTGCTTTAGGGTTAGGGTTCATGCTTTAGGATTAGGGTTCGTGCTTTAGGGTTAGGGTTTGTGCTTTAGGGTTAGGGTTAGGGTTCGTGCTTTAGGGTTAGGGTTAGGGTTTGTGCTTTAGGGTAGGGGTTAGGGTTAGGGTTCTGCTTCAGGGTTAGGGTTAGGGTTAGGGTTCATGCTTTAGGGTTGGGGTTAGGGTTAGGGTTTGTGCTTTATGGTTAGGGTTAGGGTTCATGCTTTAAAGATAGTGTTAGGGGTTAGGGTTATTAGGGTTAGGGTTCATGCTTTAAGGTTAGGGTTAGGGGTTAGGGTTATTAGGGTTAGGGTTAGGGTTCATGCTTTAGGGTTGGGGTTAGGGTTCGTGCTTAGGGTTAGGGTTAGGGTTCATGCTTTAAGGTTAGGGTTTAGGGTTATTAGGGTTAGGGTTTGTGCTTTAGGGTTATTAGGGTTAGGGTTAGGGTTCGTGCTTTAGGGTTAGGGTTAGGGTTCGTGTTTTATGGTTAGGGTTCGTGCTTTAGGGTTAGGGTTTAGGGTTATTAGGGTTAGGGTTAGGGTTAGGGTTTGTGCTTTAGGGTTAGGGTTCGTGCTTTAGGGGTTAGGGTTAGGGTTCTGCTTCAGGGTTAGGGGTTAGGGTTAGGGTTCATGCTTTAGGGTTAGGGTTCGTGCTTTAGGGTTGGGGTTAGGGTTAGGGTTCGTGCTTTATGGTTAGGGTTATGGTTCGTGCTTTAAGGTTAGGGTTAGGGGTTAGGGTTATTAGGGTTAGGGTTCGGGTTCGTGCTTTAGGGTTAGGGTTAGGGTTTGTGCTTTAGGGTTAGGGTTCGTGCTTTAGGGTTAGGGTTAGGGTTAGGGTTTGTGCTTTAGGGTTAGGGTTCGTGCTTTAGGGTTACGGTTAGGGTTAGGGTTAGAGGGTTAGGGTTAGAGGGTTAGGGTTAGGGTTGGAAAGGGCGTGGTCGATATATGTCTGAAGGAGACCGGTTGCAAGTCTCTATCTTGTATGGTTCAGGAGTTATTAAGCTTCAAAGTAAGTGTTGAGCCGAAATTTCACCCTACAGAAAGTGGTTAGGAGCACGTTTCAGGTCATTTGGAGTCGATAGGTACCATATATGGAGTAATGTTTTGTGGAAAATGGTTAGGGTTAGGGTTAGAGGGTTAGGGTTAGAGGGTTAGGGTTAGAGGGTTAGGGTTAGGGTTAGAGGGTTAGGGTTAGGGTTCGTGCTTTTGGGTTAGGGTTAGGGTTCGTGCTTTAGGGTTAGGGTTAGGGTTCTGCTTTAGGGTTAGGGTTAGCACTTTAGGGTTAGGGTTAGGCTTTGTGCTTTAGGGTTAGGGTTATTAGGGTTAGGTTAGGGTTTGTGCTTTAGGGTTAGGGTTGATTGTAGTATTTGTCAGGCGTGATTGATTTGACATTGAGCTTAATTCCAACTGAATTCACTGTTTGTCCAATGAATGCTGGGGAGGGATGGAGTTGAGTTGAGCAGATCAGCGCTCACAGTATAACATTATCTGGCCCCATCCATCACCTAACTAGTCAACGTTCTTTATAACCCTTGTCAAAAGACTTGGGGCTGATGAAGAAGCCCGATGTTGACGACGTCGCTAGCATAGGCCATGGATAGCAGGTCCTGTCAGCAGTTCTTATCAGACAACAATATTCTATATCATTTATATGCAGATGATATCCAACTTAACTTTTCATTCAAACCTAGTGAGGTTTCTAGGTTATCTTTGCTCCCAGACTGTTTCAACACCATTAGGTATTGGGAGGCAGACGATTCTTTACAGCTAAACGCTGATAAGACAGAGGTTCTGGATGTTGCGCCAGAAAATGTTGCCTCCTTGATCATGCAAAGTATTGGGTCTCTTTCTTCTGCTGCCAACTCCAAACTGTGTAATTTAGGGGTGATATTCAATCAACCAGAGCCTGCTTTTTCCAGAGAGAAGAGGGTTATGAGAAATATTAGTAAAGTGAGAACTGTAGCTTCACTTGCTGAACTAGAGATGCTTATACATCTCATCCTGCATTGACTACTGTAACGCACTTTTTTCCTCACTTAGGAAACGCTGCTGCACAACTACTCACTAGGTCAAATAGACAGACTCATATTACCCCTATACTCAGATCTCTTCACTGGCTCCCTGTTGCGTATAGGATCCAGTTAGAAATTCTCACTGTTATTTACAGAGCATTGCACGGTCAGGCTCCCGCATATCTGGCAGAATTACTACACCCTCACTCCTCAGCCCGCTGTCTTCACGTACGTTAAACCTGTTGTCTGTCCCACGCACTTGCCTTAAAACCCACGGTGATCGAGATTTTGAGGCTGTAGCTCCTAAACTATGGATGCTCTGCCCACACACTTACGGTCCACTGTTTATGCAAACTCTTTAAAAGGCAGCTAAAGACCTCTCTGTTTGGTCAGGCGTTTGGGTGACCTGCATGCACCAGATCTGCACATTGTGTACTCTATTTTGATCTATTTTAATTTATTTGTGTTCTGTGTCTTCTAATATGTATTCTGTTCTTCTACTTTGTATTGTTTTATTGTGTCTTTAGCCTTGCTTGCTTGCTTGAAAAGCACTTTATAAATTAACTTGACTTACTTACTACAACAGTGGATGGTGACAGTGCCTTCCTTGTGTTTCCTTTTCCTTTGTTGGCAGCCTTTGCAGCAGCACTTCTATTCATGTTACAGCTAGGTCTGATCATCTTGATTATAAACAGGGAAAATTAGGCCTGGTCCACACCTACACAGGTATTTTTTTAAAAAGGTTTTCCTACAGAAGCCCTGAAAGGCAACAAAA
>OMKN01069590.1:0-10000 GCA_900302345.1 Melanonus zugmayeri
GTAAAGTATATGCATGCATGTACAAGCTTGTTCAGTAAATGAGAGTCTGCTCATTCTCTAATTTGTCTTAAGTACAGTTTAATGTGCTGCCTATCTCTCATTGTACATAATTCATTAATAAAGATACAGACTGATTAACCCTACATGGAGGTCATGTTTGTTCTTCTTGAATCAGGTTTAATAGAGGTCATTCACATACTTTAAAGCCGCCCGAGAGGGGACGAGGATAAGTCCAGGCAAAGTGATCTGGGTGTCCCGGGACGGGCGGGGGTCTCAGGACCATAAGGGCGAGCGAGGCGGGATTACGGGCGGCCCCCGGAGGAGGGAAACCAACGAAGCGTTTATCCCCGGGTCCGACGGGAAGAGGCCTACCGGGTCATCTTGAAGATCCTGAGCAGGCGGATGCAGCGCAGCACGGAGATGCCGATGGGCGGGATCAGGTTGAGCTCCACCAGCAGCGTCTCCAGGATCCCGCCGCACACCACGAAGCAGTCGAAGCGGTTGAACAGCGCCATGAAGTAGATCTGGAGGCCGAAGGCGTACATCTTCATGGACATCTCCAGCGTGAACAGCAGCAGCAGGATCTTATTGGCGCGCTCTGGGGGGGGGGAAACATAATAAAAGGTTGTGCACTTCTTCTTTATCCTTTTTATCCTGTGTGTTATGTTTATTTATAAAGCGCTTTTCACAGACATTGGTCACAAAGTGCTTTACAGGTGCAAGGCTAAAAAACACAATATATAGTAGAAGACCCACAGTACAGATAAGGAGATAAATAAAATAAATACACAATAAATACAAAAAATGCAGACCAGACGCAAAGTTAAGAACACAATACAATACACTTACAATAAAGAGATTCAAATAGAAACACAATGAGTGCAGGCCTGACCCAACAGATGGGTCTTTAGCTGCTTTTTAACGCATCATTGTACTTATTATTTTCCTGTATTATGCTGGATAGGATTATGTGATACTGTGACTTATTGTTTGTACTATGGCATTGTGCATCACAAAATACATGTTGAGGGAGTAATCGACCTGGTCGCATGTGAAAGTGGGTGAGTGTGGACTTTTGCACATATGTTATATATATATATATACTGTATATATATATCCCACAATTTGTTGACACAGCTTGGTCATTGAGATCAGCGGTGGGAGGGTTATAAGTGATGTATATTATATATATATATTAGTGCTGTCAATCGATTAAAATATTTAATCATGATTAATCACATAATCTCATAGTTAACTTGTAATTAATCACACATTTTTATCTATTCTAAATGTCCCATTATTTTTTTCTCATTTGAATGCTCTTATCAACATGAAACAGTGGAATCAGCTTGCTTTATGCAAATGTTTTTTTTAAATTGAAAAACAACATTGGCAAATACAACAACATGGCGATACAAAATAAAATTAGCGTATAATTAGCGTCTATCCCCGCTGGCGCGTATATCCCCGCTAGCGATTGTTGACGTATATCCCTGCTAGCGCGTATATCCCCGCTAGCGCGTATATCCCCGCTAGCGCGTATATCCCCGCTAGCGCGTATATCCCCGCTAGCGCGTATATCCCCGCTAGCGATTGTTGACGGGACACAAACTTCAATATGAACGTAAGAGCCGCAAAAAGACAGGCAAAGAGCTGCATCCCAAACAGTTTCCGGTTTAGCTAGATTGTTGGTTGGTTGTTGTAGTTTTTCTAACGTTACTAGTTGTTGCAACAGCATGTGAAAAAAACTACACAGTTTGCTAGGGCAGAAAGAACATTAAAACATTACAAAATTGACGCCGTTAAAATGGGTTTGCGTTATCGCCGTTAATAACGCGTTTAACTGACAGCACTAATATATACTTTTATTCATATGACATATTTATGTAACACATTTACTAGTAATACTATGACCAACCAGTAACCACGTGTAGCCAAGTTCGGCCTCACTTAGCTTACATGACAATTTTATAGATAAAATACATAAACATGTACTATATACGTTGGACTTGGACTTTCACGTCACTGCATTAGAAAGTCACAGTACAGTCATACTACATACAGTGAGAAAATATAGTTTAACAAATATGTATATTATGGACAGTCTGGGTCATATCCCAAATCTGGATGTTTGTGCTGATCACTTCCTATTACATACACATGCTGTTGCTTAAGGACATTTAGATTTTGTTTCCAAATCATTACATTTCTGTGGCACTGTTCCGTCATGAAGCCTTTGTTGTCATACGCATATTGCATGTTCTCAGGTCTATTGTTATCGTGCATTACGTCGCGCGCTACGACCCTGTCCTTCACTTCCTGTTTCTCTTTGTCCTTCTCTGAAGAACAACAAGTAAACAGCGTCAAAAACACCGGGAGGAAGGTGATCCCGTGCAACAACCCAAACACCATCACCAAGGTCATGATCTTGAAAAACGTCCTGAAGATGTGGTTCTTGGATGCCGATAGCACCACCACGCCTATAATGGTGGACAATGCGCCTTGCAGGATGGGATAGCCGAGGATGAAGAGCGCGTCCACCATCCTGCCATTGGCACTGGGTTTCTTGCTGGAGACGAAGCAGTAGGAGATGTGAGCGGAGAAGTCCACGGTGAAGCCGATGCACACCACCAGGATGATCATGGAGACGGTGTCCAACTTGACGGCCCACAGAGCCATGTAGCCGGCGACGCCCACGATCACCGAGCCGATGGAGAAGGTGACCCACAGAGAGCAGAGAGGGTTGGGGATCAGCAGGAGAGAGATGACCAGCATGACCGCCGTGGTCACCCCGATGTTCAGCACCGTGCTGGGGACGATCACGGCGTACTGGTCGTAGTAGATGAATGCTGGGTGGAACGCAATCAAAGGCACCGCCGCACATGTCTTCGCTTTTTCTTCGAAACCGTCCATCATTTTGATCTCCATTGAGGTGTTGGCGATGTGAACCGTTTGGATGAAGAAGCGCGACGCCGAAATGATTCCTTCCGTGATGTTCACGTCTTGCTTGAATTCAGGGAACACCTTGAGAAACTTCGGAAGATTTGCCATGAATTTTTGTTTGTTGTCGAGTTTGAGGCTCTTACGCGTTCCAAATTTTTCATAAGCATCCAGCCAGGATGTGTAAAACATTTTATCTACAAACTCCAACTTATTAAAGTCGTCAGTACATGTCCGAAGAGCAGAATGATTGTTCTTGTTCCAATATGGGAAGGACTCTGTCACAACAAGCATTACATTAGGACCATAGCTGGAAAAATATTTTCTGTCCTGTTTATAGTAATTAATGACATAAGAATCATCGGCCGCTAAATCTTGAAGGTCTATTCCCTGCTCTAAATGGAAGCAACCGTAGATGCTTCCAGCGAGGTAGCCAGCATATATCAGGATGACCACAGCCTTGGCCCACGGTTTGGCCAGCAACGGACCATAATAGTTCTTGAAGAAATTATTTATAGGTTGAATCTTCTCTGCTCCCGTTTCCTTGTCATAGTGTCCTCCCACGCAGCACAGGTTGTAACAGGGAGAGGACTTTGGCGGGGCTTCGGTCGGCACTTTCATGCAGATCAACCAGTGTCCGTTCCTTTCCTCTCGCCTTCCGTTCAGAGCCAGGAAGGCCCCGAAGAAGGTGATGTTGTAGACGTAGCAGAATAGGATGGCCGTGCTCGTATACAGACAGAAGTACTGGATGGAGGCGAAGTCGGACATGAGGCCAATGTAGAAGCCGAGCACGTCGGTGAGGGTGGTGATGGTGATGGACATCGCCGCCTCCTTGTAGGTGTGCGCCATTCGCGTGGGAACCGAGTCCTTGACGTTGGTGTGTTGCCAGTTAGAGACCATGATGAACATGTCGTCAACGCCGATCCCTGGAAAGGAAAGAACAATGCAAAACTGTCAAACATCTTGTCTTCTCGGGTGGACTTTAGGATAACCATCTGACATCTGAAATAAGGGCTTGTTTATGAAAATGCTAATAGACTCTTCACAGATGTGTCTCGTAGGACAAACACTAATTATGGGCACATGGTGTGTGATATCTTCACTAGTTTTTGTCTACTACCCGTGCCATGAAGAGGTTGCATAGTGCATAGAGCTGTGGTTTTAGTGCAATCACCTGCCCATAATATCAATATCCCAGTGAATGCATACTGCACCACACTAAATGATGAATAGCAGTTCGCCCGTGGCTACGAAGTCTGTTTGTACATACAGGACCTTTATGAGAACTTTTAAACCTTTTTATTTGATCAAAATCCCCATGTCAGGCAACCACCCCAAGCGGGGTCCCGACCCCTACATTAGAGCGTGGGTGCGGTGAACTGATCCTCACCCAGGATGAGGAAGGGGGAGTTGGCCACCGTCATGACAAAGGGGACGCCGGCATAGAGCATCAGGCCGAAGGAGGACAGCACAGCGAGGCCAGCGGAGAGAACCCCGATGGCCGCCACCCACACCTTGTTCCTCACGTTATCCAGTCTGCACAGGAGACAAGCAATCCACAGATAAAATAAAAGGTACCGTGAGTACCGTCCATTATAACATGACCGAACCGAACCGGGTCAGTATGCATTTGGATCTAGTTTTAGTATTTAGTAGTTTTAGCATCATTCATTGGCTAACAAACAACTAAGTCTGATCTCAGCTGTACATTTACAGCATCACTAAAATCAGTTGTCATCTTTCACCACTTTGACTCATAAAAAGCAAACTAGCAAACAAAATGATACTTGTATAATTAATAAATAATTTATCTAGACATAGCGGTAGACCTTGAATATTTCCTGTTTCTACTAGCTATGGATACAGGTATAGAAGTGCGTACTCCACATATTACACCTGGGCAATAAACAGTCAAGACACCTGAAACTATGGTTTCATAGTTTCAAACTACTAAGCTGTTTGAACCCCTGGGGTTCCCTTACCTCAGGCAGGAGACCACAGAGAAGGTGATGGCAAGGGCGTAGGTTATGGAAAATAATGGGATGCCGTCAGCGGTCAGTTTCTCAATCTCCTCTTGTTTGGACTGGGATGTGTAGTGGGAGATCTATAGCGTTCAAAACCATCGATAAAATAAGTACAAATAATAATAATAATAATAATAAAATCGTTATATTGTTTTTCAAGAGATCGGCTTGAGATTGATTCAAAATAAGCTCTTCAGAAGAAAACATTTAATATATAAAATAAATATCTTATTATTCCTTGAATTCACATACCGTAATGCTATTGCTCTCCGGGTAGTTCAAGAGCGTCTTCTGGAACTCTTTGAGCCATCCCTCCACCTCTGTACGGTTCTCCAGGAAGTACACAAGCTTCACAGCCTTGGCAAATTCAATGACACTATTCTCTTTCTTTGTCACACCACCAATGGTGGACCCCAGAAAGATTGGCTTTTGGAATACCGAGATGTGCACAGGAAATTTGATGTGATTGATTGCGTCATGTTTGATGATCTCGAGCAGGTCGTTTGGGATGCAGGCACCATTGGCCTTTGCGCACAGGTTCTCAAAGGTCCACTTATTGTTGTTATCAAAAACATTGATTCTCTTGACCTCGCTGTCCAGTGCTATTATCTCATCAAAGGCTTCTTTCGTCATTATGCTTGAGTTTCCGTTAGCCACAGCGATGATAGTGGCGTAGTACCCTTCGCTGGACAGCCTCTGGCTGGAGAATGCAGACTTATTGCTCGGAAAGTGTTCTTGGATAAAATTTCTCGCTTTCTTGGAGGGTCCGTCCTTCGGCGTGAATTGCCGTTCGATGTCATTGTCTTCTCTTTTTTTGATCACATAAAAACCCCCTCCCAAAATGAAGGAGACCATCAGTGGAACGATGAAGAACCCTATGGGATAGGAGCCAACAAGTCTGCCGAGTTTCTCAAAGAGTCGAGAGAGGGGCCTTTCCACGCAGTCTGTTCGTCTGCACCCCATCCTGTGAGTTGCAGTGAACCTTGTAGTGTGTGTATTGAAGAACGATGGGCAACAGGTCATTTTTATACCCTTTCTGTCAGTGTCACATGACCTAACATTTGTGTGTTGTTTCCCTGTCGTGATTGGGGGCAAAAGGTGTAACGTTTTTTTCAACAGAATACAGTAATTATGGCGGCACATCAGAGACTTCTTGTAAAAGATAAACACTTCCTCAAGAATAAAGTTTGTCTACAGATAAGCCCTGGGGTTACTGCAGGTTGAGAACATGAAGACACAAAAGTCCAGTTGTTAATGTTTAGCTGCGCAACCACAGAGTAATTGAATGCTCCATCAAGAGTAGCTTTTGTCGTTTGTAGCGCGTTTAGAAATACAGTCAAGTATGACGTTTTCCCTTCTTAGTTCTCAGTGCCGCTGACTCACAATGTGAACCAAACCACTCTTGTCAGTACGAGTTACCTTTGCATTTTCTTTTCAAGCAACGTGACATTGAGTAACCCGGCCAATTTCGTAATGGTAACCATGGTGTTGAGACGTTCTTGGAAGAGAGAGGTAGCAACAAGGAACTAAAGCTGAACTTGTGAGATGTGGTTGTTATCACTAATCTATTCTACTATAACTATTCTACTATAACTATAAAAGATACGTGCTGTTTATTTCTCCGAAACCAACTCAGTGACGTCACTCTTCAGATCGACCCTCGGCCCAGATGAAAAACCACGGGAACCGCTGACTGTCGATTGTTTAAATACACACAAAAAAACTTTATAGTATACGGTATAACTTAATAGTACTTTTCTTAAAGCCCAGTTCAGATTAAAGATTCACAACAAAACTGCCTGCAACTGGCAACTGGCTAGCAAAGTAATCACAAGAAACTGGGCAAATCTCTTGAGACGCCATGCGATTCACATCGCTGCACAATGCAGATCTTTGATCTGAACTGGGCTTTAAGTATTTCTTGTTGCAACTAGTAGTAGATATATTCTGTGTGTGTGTGTGTGTGTTTGTGTGTGGGGGGGGGTGTAATGCACCTTTCAGATAGAAAGTGATGTGCGCTATGCTATGCTCATACCTCCATATGTTTCTGTGTCTTGCAATGGGCATAGAAACAGATATAGGTATTGTGGTATGTTTGAATATCAGGTTGAAATCAGGTAGTTTCAGGATTACAAATAAGGGTCTAATTTAGGATCAATATTAGCTCATAGTATATCAATATCAGTAAATGTATATCATTATACAATATATACACATTTACATAAATATCAATTGAATGTCCATCACAAATGAACTCTCACTGGCTGTGAAATCATTTTGGGGGCAAAACAGCGTATCATATCTGTGGTGTAGAAACTGTCGGCATCAGCACTGACTGTAAGACGTCTCAACCCTATCAAACATATCAAGGCTGTTCAACAATGAGGCTCAGTGCGTACGTGACGAGGAGACGTGCCGTCTCTTCTGTGTTTAATCTGTAGCAGAGGTGTATGTGTGTGTTTGTAACATAGGTGAATTGTAGCCTTGGTGAGTGTGTGTGTGTGTGTAACAAGTTCAAGTTCTTTATCCGCACCACCCTCTGTAGCGCTCTGCGTTCGAGTGCAGTGCAGTTCCCGTACCAGACGGTGATGCATCCGGTAAGAACACTCTCGATGGTGCAGGTGTAACAGAGGTGAAATATGGGTGTGTCACATTAAACCTCACCTTCAAATCCTCCAAGCAGGTAGAGAAGTTTATTGGAGTTTCCAAAAATCAACACGATATCACACACACGTACAACATACCACATACAACAAGGAACCAGTGTTGTGCAAAGGACTGCACCCTATTGACGCATAAAGTTATTATGCACAATATGGTGATTACATCCATTAAAACAGTGGCAACATTCAGTGTGTAGGTGTGGGTTATCATCCCATATTTCATACCTTTTCAACAAAAGTATAGCCTAAATACATCATAATAAATAAAAAGTAAGGCCTACATCTTTTCATAAAGTAGTCTACAAATTCATCCAAATAAATAAAAGGCAAGTAATTATCTGTTTGTCTGTCTGTCAAAGCAAGAACTCGGGCAGTTTTCCGAGTTGGGGGTCGGATCAGGATATTCATTGAATATTCTGAATGTTGCAGCTTATGTTTTTTTCTTTTTTGATCTTTGTTAGTCATCTGGTTCTTAGTAGGAACATGTTTTGTAATGGGGTTTTACACTGACCTCTACTCTAAAGTCCTGACAAGTTTGTCATCATCACCCTTTGCAATCCTGAGTTAGGGGGTGCAGTCCTTTTTTGGCAGGCAGTCATTTTTCCCCGGCAAAGTGGGGATGTGCACAGGTGAACACAATCAATAATGAACACAGGTTCATCTGCTCTATTTTATGAACTCCAGCTGCCCTGGAAGAAGAAAAAAACCCACTGTTATATATGTATTATATAACAGTTTGAAATAAGGCCTGTGTGAAATGTATTTATAGATTCCGTCTTCCGGATCGGAGCATGCCGAGTTTGAAAAGGTGCACTTTCTGCTATTCACGCGTTTTTTTCTGTAAACACAAGTGTGTAACTGATATGCTAGCTATGTAAATAAACCCAGGAGGATTTGACGTCAAGAAAATAATAGTTATGTAAGATGCATGGTCTTTGTGTGCACCCACTGCTCACCGATTAGTTAGTTAGCCAATAATCTGAACCAACAATACAACTTTACATCATCACAGCAGTAACAGACACAACTAACAATACATGCAGTATAGCACAGCAGCACATAATAGTGACAAAAACAACATAAGAACAAGACTCATAGTTCCCTCACCCTAGTCACTCTGATAAGTCTTGAACTTTACCAGAACATGGGTGCTGCTGCCCATGGCTGTTTTCCAATGCCCAGCTCTGAGTTTCTAGGCTGCAGCATAGGCTTTTTTAGCCCCATGTAATGTGCTTTGGGAGCATTTTGAGTCATTTCTAGGGCAATTTTATAAAATGTTGGGAGATACCATATTTGTTCTGTGTTGCATGACCAACTCGCGGCTAATCATTCAGAAATCTGTTCGTATATACAAGACCGTATGCAAATCAGACAGGCGCCCCAGAGTGGGAGCTCAACCCACAGGTTGGGAAACACTGAGTTAGGGGCTGCTGTCTATGAAGCCCTCTCAAACTGTCTCAAAATGCTATACAAAGTAAGTGGCCTGGACTTGAAGCCCAGACCTTGCGTAATGCTCACTCTCTACATGGGATGGGTGTGGTTTTACAAATAAAGCCAGGGTTATCGCTGTATACAATAAACACATACATGTTAGTGTCTAGCTCACATTTTATGGCTTTACGGGAAAACAAACAGATAACACCAGGTGGACTAATAACTAATGGAGTCGTAAAAAGTAGAGAGAAAAAAACCTCTTATCATATAAATGCGCAGAACACAGAGCCTCAAGTTATGGTGTTGTAATGCATCTGACTGAAATAATATACTTTGAGGACAGAGTTTGACAAAAAATTCAATAAACTCTTAAAACCGCTCCTTCATATCCCACCCCATTAATATTATTTGATGAAAACATTCTATAAACACAAAATATAATCACACAAACACTTCTGCACTAGACCTTAGTACTAATGATTCATTCAATGATTGATCAGTTGAATCATCGATAATTACCTGATTATGGTTGGCCTTAGCAATATCATATGTATTATATCTATCAACATGTATTAATTATTAACAGAGCATATCTACTGTATCAAAATACTTTTTAGTATCGAAAAGAAAGCACTTACATGGGTGAGATATGTTGTATGAATGTTATTTCAATAAAGTAGAAGGAGCTCAATATTGTACTTGAGAACACACAATGCTACAAAACTACAATACTTCTCTCCGTCTCCTCGGTGACAAGAGCTGGAGTTTTTACACCTCTGAAGCAGTTAACCCCGTCTGTCAGCTGTCTGTCAGTCGCCCGTCAGCCAGGGGCCTCTGATGGGCCCCTGGGAGCCAGACCTCATATCTCATTTCACACGGATCTGTCTGGGGTCACCCAGTCCCTCTGAGAAATAGATTATCCCGCCTCCCTCATGGCGG
>OMKN01069597.1:9350-27405 GCA_900302345.1 Melanonus zugmayeri
AAGAAGTACATTTGATTGTTCTAAATCTTGTCATGATGTGTACAGTTATTGTAGTGCAGTATTTCCCTCACAAGAAACTGATTATAAACTGATTATAACAACACGCATTCAAAAATAAAGTATTGATTTTTTAACCCCAAATAAAACACTAAAGGGTATCTTCCTTCCCTTCACTTCAATGTAAACCATGCATGGTCCTTATATATGAATCAATCATACCTTTTGATAGAGATATGAATCAATCATACCTTTTGATAGAGATATGAATCAATCATACCTTTTGATAGAGATATGAATCAATCATACCTTTTGATAGAGATATGAATCAATCCTACCTTTTGATAGAGATATGAATCAATCATACCCTTTGATAGAGATATGAATCAATCATACCTTTTGATATAGAGATATGAATCAATCATACCTTTTCAGACGCTTGCAGAACCTCCTCCTCCCTGCTCAAAAGCCCCGTTGTCTTGTCGTGCAGAAGTTTGTATTTGTTCTCTAGTTCAGAGAAGCGTTCATTCTGTTGTAGCACTACACTGAAATCCAGGAAAAGACATCATATTCCGTTAACATTTCATTCACAAAGTTTGCATGAACATACAAAATATTTCATTTGAATTGAAACTTTGAAATGCCTTACATTGTAAGAACCCCACACACTGCGAGCGTCAACAAACATAAACCCGTTTTAAAATCCAAGGCCGAGGATCCGGAGGGTTTATTTACTCCGTTTCCCAGAGCCATTTTCTCCTTTTCCGCTTCATCTTTTCCATTTGCCTTCGGTGGCTCCAACAAGCTGCTGCTCTTCGCCGACTGGGTTTTCTTTCGTAACTTGACTTCATTCAACATTTTAAAAGTAGGAAACACAAGTCTACTGACTTGCGACTTGGCTTCAGATACGACACGCTACTTGTAGATACGATAATCAATAAATGTCGTAAAAGTTCAAACTAAATCTTAACATACATCATAGGCCTATCGATACAATTAGATTGTACGGTAACAGATAATATCATCGTAATAATATATATAATATGGGTTTATATCCCGGCATGTCCCCGTTGCTCCTGCGCCTGGGAGCAGGGTTGCCAGATCAGGTTCAGTTTCCAGCCCAATCACAGCTTAAAATTTCCGCCCAATTAAATAAAAACCAGCCCAAATCCTGGCCAAAACCTTGCCAGAAACTTCATGGGTGGATGAAATATCACCCACCAGCCCAACACACAACGTAATCAAAAGAAGCCCAATTGGACAGGAAACCGCCCAATCTGGCAACACTCCCTGGGAGGAATCTGGAGGAAAAGCGTCGCCACGTAAGCGGAGCTGAACAGAGGATCCTGTTCTCCTCACAGGGTGCTGAGAACTGCACTCATATCGTTTAGTTACGGGTGTATAGTTTATATAGACACAAGCCAAGACAAAGACAAACAAATACTTTTATAACTGGCACAACCCATTTATTTGTCATTTTTAACAATACAGCTTTGTTTTTTCAAAAGATTAATACATAGTTTTCAAAAAAATGTCAAAAAACGATTATCAAGTAATTGCTTCTGCAATCAATTAGGCTACCATTTATTCAGCTATGCAAATATTCAGCCAATCGGATTCCAGACCTCGCCAATCAACGCGCACGTCTCTACGTCACATCTCACAATATGCAACACATTTACAACATGTAATGGAAAAGAAAGCAGCCAAATACATAAGTTGGGTAAACTGAAGAATCTTATTCTACTTGGAGCTCAGAAAAACAATTGTCTATGAATAAACAATGAATCCAAATTCAAAGGATTGTAGGCTACAGTACATTCAGCTGCCACCATAATTTGCAAATTCTTACAAATTATACAACGCTACAACAATATTGCCACAGCCGTTTGGATTAAGGCATATCATGATACATCAGGACATATCGTGACACATCGTGACATATTTGGTCCTCCTGTGATTCACAGCTTCCAAAATGAGAATTGTAGAAACCATACACCTTTTTGCAATTAATTGAAACATCATTTAGCCATGTATTATCTGTGATCAGAACATGCTGTTGAGCATAATGACTTGTGTGTTAATCATTATTTATATAAACATCTGCTTTTCACTTCATACTGTTAAATCTAAATGAGAAACACTTGTAAATTGTGACTTAATGCAAAAGCCACATAAAAGGAAATGTATATTATTTTTTGTATTGCTTTGATACCCAACCCCTTCATCTCCACAACAAATCCAATTAAAAAAACCAAAAACATTTATGCGTCACAAACATTTATGATATCTTTAATTTCATGTGTACATAGCCTTGGTTACACTTGTTACTTTTATGATGGATTATCCGACCACAAAAGTAGATTTAGACCCCCCAGAATTGGGTGCAAGTAAAACAAACAAGTTTATGTGTATGTTAGCATGATTGGAAACAGTTTCTACACAACACATGGGTCTCTAAGCTGCAATGATGCTGCAGGGTGTAAAAAAGTCTGCTCATATATGCCTTGAAATTATAGAAACAGAGTGAATTTGGTTTATGATTCACACTAAGAAGTCACACAACTCAAATTACACAATTAAAAAAAACAAAATAAATCACCCATCTACTGTATATCCCCATTTATACACAATATGTAACCCAAACTTAAGTTGCATCTTAAAGTGTCTGATGCCATGCAAAGAGAACATAACAGCATGTTTAACAAAGTGCAACTGACCTACATTTACTATTTTAAATCATTCAACTAATTTACTCAAACAGCTTCTTCCTCCATCTTGTCCCTTTATACCTACACTCAATAGGAGAAACAGGAGAAACAGTAAAATCTAAAAAATGCAAATACACCATCAGCAAACGTGAGGAGGCCATCAACAAAAAGCAAAGTAAACACATTTAACCCCTAGTTAAAGGCCTCTTTTTTTAGTTTTGCGTTTTAGTTTTGTCTTATGTGGGGTTTCTTTTGGTCCTACGCATGAGAGAGGAAATGTAAGTGCACTTTGGGGACAGAAAGGACACTTGAACACATGGGGAATGTGCACAGAAAAGACAAAACAAACACGTGCACGTCAAAGTCCATGTGGCACGGCGGACCAGAGGACTTCAGGTCCTGGTCAACCAATCAATGACCTCCAATAGTTCAAACTTTATCCTCAAACATTAAAGGGCCCCTATTTTATCCGGCGTGATATCGATTAGCCATTACAAGTCATTCATAAATCTACCCTCTAGTGACATCACACATGGGAGTGTCCACCCAGATGTGTGATGGATAGATCTACCTACCAAGTTGGTAGAGTCCACTGGGTAGGCTGTGGACACTCCCACCCGTGATGTCCCAAAATGTAGATTTTGAAATGGCTTGTAATGGCTAATCAACATCCCACCTGGGGGTAAAACGGAAAAGAAGCCGATTACTACACCTTCCTTCATGACACCAAAAGTCCACATAAACGTGGTTATATTAGCAAGCTAGCCCTCAAAGCCTAACGCTAAACAATGAAGCCGATATCTCTACAGATTGTTCACAACCCCACTTCACTAAACCTTATAATAAAGCATCATCCAAGATGCCTATAGGACAACAGAAAAAGTATACTTTGTTCTATAGTACATATTGAAGCTACTGTGTAAATATATACACACTGCCGTATAGCCAGTAATACACAACTCCAATATACTGGTAATGCATACTATATATATATTTCTGAGTTTGTTTGTTTTTTCTTTTGGTAGCAAAAAAGCTACCAAAAGCTTGGAGGAAAAAGCTGCGTTTGGTAGCTTTGGTTGATTTGAAAACTAGCAAACAGCAATGATCCCTCTCTCTCTCAAGCTCTCTTGAGAAAGAGAGCTATGGGTAGGTGTTGATGTCCACTTAACAGAGAAGGATACCTGGGGTGATGGGATGGGGGGGTGAGCCCTGGATGAAGGCAGGCACACACACACACACACACACACACACACACTCAGGAGCCATAGTGATCCTGAAAAACAACAGAAAGAGGCATTAGAGATGAAGAGTGAAATGACAAACTTACTTGACTTGTAACTTCTCACTTCTAAGTAAAAGAGGGGATCAGGGCGTGGTCAGCTGTGACAATTACAGAAAGAAGAAATTCTCGCGTCAAGAGTAAATGCCCCTCAATATCTGAAAATGTCAGTTGCTGAACCAAGGTGTCTTTGGGACAAGACATACGCAATTGAAATTAGTTGTGTTTTTAAAGTGTTATTGCTTGGTGTAAATAATGTTAATACTAGACATTGCCTGGAATCCTGGCTATGCTCATACAGTGATACTTTGTTTTTGTCTTTCTACACTTACACCACATTACAATGAAGTGGCCAATTTTATGATCTTAAAATAGTTTTATAGGATGAGTCAGTAATATCTACATTATTGATATAGTAGCTATAAAATCATTCACATGAACAATGACTAGTTAATGCTAAAACATCAATATACAGTATAACGTGATTCATATCCAGGAAATATTGTGTGCAATCTTCTTCAAGGTTGTTCAAGTTTTTTTTTTTACCCTTAAGGTGCTTTAAGATCAGACACGTAACAAATACATTATACGAAAAAGTGAGAAAAACAAAGAAAAAAAATCTTGTCACTATTTACATCAGTATGATGCAACATTTTCCAATAAGATTTGCATTGGTGAAAACAACCTCAACCTCCTCTAGTGAAGACGTATGCTCCTTCTTTTGACTAAAAATCTTCTATGTATTTGAAGATTAGTTTCTCCTTTTAATCCAAGTGTAAAATAGTGTAGCGAATGGCAGTTCACTGCTGGGGGATTATGCGATAAGAGGGCGCGTCTCGTGTGCTCTTGTTCTCATAATACAAGCATGTTTCGGATTTGCGGTTTTTGTAGTCGTTTCCCTGTTCGATAACTAGAAGTTTCTTTTGGGAGAAACATGGTATCCAAAACAAACTTTTTTGATACAACTGCACACCGTGTCTGATTATTCTATAATAACACTTTCTAGTGTTATGTTAGTTATCAAAAGCAACCTATATTCACGTACTGTAGGGCCTCTAGCACCAACTACTGTTGAGATTAATGATGAATCAACACAGAAACAGATAATAGGTCTACGGATGTAATTCACCACTACGGATGCAATAAGAGGACTGTGTTGAGAAACGTAAATATTAAGTACTTCCGCCATTTTCGACCCCATGTATTGTGACCATAGAGATAGTGACGAGGTGAAGACCATGATGAAGATACTTGATTGTGATTGGTTAAACTGATTTATTCGCCGGCTAGAGCCGTCCAAAATCAGCCTTGATGTGATTACTTTTTCACAAAACGGAAATTGCGTTGTATGTGCCGTTATCAGGTTCAATGTAAAAGGACCTCAAGAGTAGGGCCTGCGGAGCACTTTCAGACTAAGGGCTGCATCTGAATACATTTCACTTGACTTCCATGTGAACACTACAAACCAGTGTGGACAGGGTTGGGTATCGTTTGGGTGCCTAAACAGTGCCTGAACCGATACTTTTTTTAAATTTAAAAAAAAGAAAACGACATTAAAGAAGGTTTTTTTTATTGCAAATGCAAAGAATTGAACAATATATGAATAAATAAATAACAAATAAAACCTAAGTTAACTACAATAATATAACAGTAAATAACAATTACAATACTAAATAATAACAGCAAAAGAAATACCAAGTGCAAACTTCTAGACTTCTACAAATTCTTCTACTTAAACAGTTATGTTGCCCAAATAAAAACATGTCTGCTTCTCTGGCAAAATATGATGATATGTCCTCTCCTTATCATCAGCATTTGCTCTTATTGTGACGTTCTAGTTTATTTTCATATTCATAGTCATATTTTTTATGAACTAAACCCATTTGTCCCCACTTTTCAAATACTTTTCACATATTACATGTCAACAAATAACTGACAGTAGGGGTGGGCGGTATGAATATCACTTTGTGTTTTTCACAGTGATATTGCTGGCACGTGATATGCTGGCGGTGGGATTCCACTCGCGATCATAAATATTTGATAATTAGGCTATTATTGATTTATACCGGTGTTGACGGTATTGAAAAATCCGGATCGTGACGCACGTTCACATGGGTGATAACAATGACACCGGTATACCGCCCACCCCTAACTGACAGTTCGTATGAACCGGACGTTATCGGTCCATGTTCTAGTGAACATAGATGAGAAACTATTTGTTGACGTCTCCAGTTTCCCAGAGCTATAATCAGTCTGTTTGTCTACCGGGACACAAAGAGACACAAACACAAACATGATCTTCATTTGTTTGTTGTATTGTGTACTGAGAGCGAAGAACCAGGTCAAATTCCTTGTGTGTGGAAACATACTCGGCAAACGATGCGATTCTGATTTGATTATTAGATTAGATTCAACTTTGATTCCAATCATGTTGCTACACAACATTACAACTATACAACAGCCTAAAGTCAATTGTTTGGAAATATGATTTGCTTACTAAATAATAAACGTGGAAAATAGTTTATTTGATCATGCTTTCTGGGCTGCTGAGAGCTCTACAACAAACTTGATATTGGGCACAACCGAACGTGGTGTCTGCAGCACCGCTGGAACGATCCGCCTCCTGGCGATGGCTGGCAGTGAGCAGCCAGAGCGACCACAGGCACAAAGTAATCTTTTGGTTTGACCGTAAAGTTAGAAGGCAAGTCGCACGGGAGAGGAAAGCGGTGGTGCATCATACAGAGGGTTTCAAGGGGCACGCTCCAAACCATAATGTGAGTGAAGGCGCGTGTCGGTCCGGTAGTTACCGGTCATAAAGGAACCGGTGCCATAGTGGTACCGGGTTTTGGTACCCAACCCTAGTGTGGAACCGAACTGCTTCTGTGGGGGAGGGAGTTGACAAGGATGGGGCGGGACTCACCTGGATGGAGCTGACGACTCCGCTAGCCATGCCGGACAGTTTCCCCGCCACGGAGCGGACGCCGAGTCTGAGCTGCGACATGTCGGGGGCGCTTGGCAACACGTTGGTTAAACGGTACGAACTGGTCACTATTGGAAACACAGGGGGGGTGGGGGGTCATCGTGAGAAGGGCAGAAATAGAGACACCTTTTAATACGTTTTTTGTAACATATTTGGGAAACCCTTTATCCAAATAATAATAAACTATTTGTAAGCAACAATGCTTACAAAGTGCTTTAAAGTGCACCATAACAAGTAATAGTAATTAGCAAATACAAAATAAAATATATGATTTATACAAATATGAGATATCCCCAATAAAGAAATAAAGAGCCTTACGAAACTGTGAGTGCATACGTTTCTTAGTCATTTTTAGGTCTGTTGTTTTTTCTCACCAGCTTGTTTCTTGGGGTCGTCAAACAGGTCCGCTGAACTGATGGACAAACTTCCAGAGAACCGGTCCAGTCGAGTCCTGGTCTCATACTGTACGGAATAAATCCAAATTAAATTAAGGAAATTCATTCTCACACTTCCGTCTCCTTTTTATATAAACATTTTCGTTTTGTGCCTTATGGACGGGACAGTCAAGAGAGATAGGAAAGCGGATTGAAGCAGGAAGGGAAGTATAGGGCCGCAGGTCGGAATCGAACCTGGGTCTCTCCAAGTTGTACTGCCGATGGTTAGCGCACTAGTGGGATGAGCCACTGATTCACCCCATTTCCTCCCTCTTTTTTTAAAGGGATCACAGACACATCAATGGAGGTTTAAGTTAAGGTTAAGATTTCTTTAGTTGATGAGCGATGCGTCCACCTACCTCAGAGTTGTCCTGTTTTCCAAAGTACATGTCAGAGGAAATGGCCTTCATGTCTCCAAACTTCTTCTGCGCTTCTCCGGTGTCGGAGACGGGGGCCAGCTCGGGTTTCCTCCGGGACGCGGGTCTGATGGAAGCAGATTACAGATTATGGAACCATTAGGACCGTCGACCAATACAAAGAACACCTTGTTCAGAATACCTAGTTGATACCTTGGAAAGCGTGGTAGCATGGATAGACATTTCGGCTCGTCAAGTTCAAATCGATTTCGATCTAATGTGCTACCCAACATGTCCATGCCAACTGTCTGACTGTCAATAGATATGCACAAAAGGTACTACAGACAGAATTCTGTGCTGCATCTTTTTATTTTTATATACAGTATATATATCTATCTAACTGCAATAATGTTTAGGTAGGTGATACGTGTCAAAGTACCATCCACATGAATGCCAGGACCCAAGATTTCCCAGCAGAACATTGCCCAGAGCATCACACCGGCTTGCCTTCTTCCCATAGTGCATCCTGGTGCCAATTTGGCCCTCGTCAAAGTTGCTCAGATCCTTATGCTTGCCTATTTTTCCTGCTTCCAACACATAAACTTCTAGAACCGACTGTTCACTTGCTGCCTAATATATCCCACCCCTTGACAGGTGCCATTGTAATGAGATTATCTATGTTATTCACTTCACCTGTCAGTGGTTTTAATGTTGTAGCTGATTGGTGTATATGACATTTGGAGCCGCAGTGGAGGAGGATGGCGCAGGCTTTACTGACATCTGCAAGATGGGTCCAGTAAGGTTCCCAATTGTTGGTCTTGGAGTCCTAGTACCAGCCCCACATACTGAACTTGGATATTTTGCTGGACAGAGGTTGCCTGATTCCAGTAGAAGCTGGCCTGCAGCAGTGTCCTTTTGACATGCTGAATCAGTGCAGCTTGAGTGGGAGGCAGGTTCTCGAGGGACTTGGTACCATTTGAGAAAAGCCGATGTCTGGCTTCATCTACTTGGCTGGAGCCACAGCTCTTGCTGTACAGGACGACAACCATATGCTTCAGTCTTTGGACATGGACATCTGAGGTGATCTGTTCAGGCTCCAAGGTGAGGGCAACCAGGGTTTCTGTGAGATCCGGTGTTGCCTCCCAAGCTGCCCATGCACTCCTTTTCCCATAGGAAGGCTGATGTAGTATCACATCCAGTTAGCTTGTGGAAGAGAGGCCAGTGACTTCTGGGGACCAAGGGCATTGCGGATCTCGTGAACAGTAATGTCCCGGTAGTTCTTTCCGCATGCAAAGCCGATCCAGATCTCTGTGAGGCCTAATGTGTCAAAGAAGCGGAGTGTGTCAATTTGTCCGTACGGTCGAGAATCGCAAATGCCTTTTTATGGCCATTGGCCCCAGCATGTGCCAGGCGAAGAATCATTCTCGTGTCTGCTTCAGGATGGTTGCAAGGCTGAAGTGCAGATATGTCATATACAGTAGATAGATAGTTTTTATTGTCCCCGAGGGGAAATTCTTTTTCACAGCACTGTACACGCACTTGATATGACATACAAAAACAACACAAAATGACAGACAGTTGACATTAGAAACTGAACACATCATCAATTCATAGCAATCCCTCGGGCCCACCCTTAGCGTGGTCTGTTATTTAGGGAGGCTATGGCTGCGGGGACCAGACTCCTCCCCAAGCGAGCCCGTCTGCACCTCAGTGTTCTGTACCTGCGCCCGGAAGGCAGTGGGATGAGGTGAAGATTGAGTGGGTGTGTGATGTCCTTTTCTATTGAGGTTGCGATGCAAGCTATGGCCTTGTTATTTAGCTCTGTGAGGTTGGGTGTGGGAAGGCCTATTATTTTGGCAGCGGTATGGGTTATGCGTGTGAGTTAGCTCGGTTAGTGACAAGTTTAAGTTTAACAGTAAGCATGTTAAAGAAGCAGGTGGAACATTAAAGTAAAATGGGCTGGATGATATTCAGGTCTGTTGGAGAGTACAAAATGCTTCTTGGTAGAAAGGAGAAGTTTACCCTGCATGTCATGCTTGGTGAGCTCATCGCTGATAAGTCAAAATGTTTTTTTTTGTTCTCTTCCTTCTTCAGGAAGTCGCTGTTCCAGTTACACTTTGGAATAGGAGTTCTGCCATCTCCTACTTTAGTTCTTGACCCCGTTCCTCGGCGTTGGATACATATCAAACACGATATCCAAGTGCTCGACAGATTCACGGCTCATGTGCGACCTCACAAACCTAGCAATATTGATCTTTACATAGTCCTGAAATGTTTTTGCAGTAGTTGGCCGGACCATTTGGACCATTACTGCCCTTTGCTTTTTTTTTGTGTTTTGCTTTTGGGTCAGGTCGATTGGCAAACGTCAAGGTATTTGTCCGTGGGATCGTATCTGAGACGGGCTTGGTGACCTTGTCAAGTCGCTGCTCTATGTAAGCTGAATGTAGGGCTATAGCAATTTCGTGAACACTTGCGAGCAATCCAGCCACTTCTGTTTCTGTAACGTCTTGTGTGTCGAGTGCTATGAGGTCGTTATTTGCTGATAGAAAGGGATTTCCGTGGGTTTCCATAACCTCGGTGAAGGATTTGACATCTTTCATGAACTTGACCTGTAAGCTTTATGCCTCTTCATGATTAGATGTTGATGAGCTGCTGTTATACACAGCTTCGAACTCTTGCACCAACCTGGTGCAGTCAGGCCCTGCAAGCATGAAGAGGGTGAGGGCCTCAGGGCTTTCATAGAGTCCAGCTGCTCCACCACTGGACTGCAGGATTTTGTTCGATTGCTCATGGGATTGATCTTTTGCAATGAAGCTGAACTTGCTCAATCATGTCTCGCACATCGATGGGTAACCAGCGGGCATAGTTGCATCACGGATAGATCAATCACGTGAAACCAAACACAGCTCATCACAAACTTGAAGCTACAACTTGAAGTGTCCTTCTCAAAGCAACCGAATGAATCGACAGTAGTAGCTGTATGTGCCTTTCTGTGCTAGCTTGCTGGCTCACTCACTTCTTTAGCCACCGGGCCACATGTATCGATTGTTTTTATCTTTAGCCTTTACCTATGGCGTTCAACATGTGTGTACATTCTAAAAAGTAGGTGCAGCGTATTCCGCGCTACAGGCCACCAAAATGAACACAAAATGGCAGCTACAGGGCCTCTCCACGACGACAGGACTCAGGGTGATGTTGAAAGCCGGTTTATTGATAAAGATGCACAATGAATGGTGAATGAATGAGCAGATGGTACATGCAGTCAAGACAGGGCTCGGGGTCGAGTGTGTGTAAAAGGTGGCTGGTTTAAGCCTGTGGGCCTGATTACAGATTGCCCCACAGGTGTGCAGCCTCACCCAGCCCCCGAGCCCCACACACTCTCACAGTAGGCCTAAGATATATTTTATATAGTTATTGCAGGGAGACTGATTTACGCGAACTTAGCCTAATATCTCCCTAAATCCCCCAACTACATGCCAGCATTGTGGAGACACTGAAAGGGGTGTCTCCGAAATAGGCACAACTGAAATGATTGAAAGAATACAATTGCATGGCAATGAATAGCCCAAACACATACTATTAGCTATGTTTTTCTACCATCATGATGCATTTTGAGCATTTATTTACGCTGATATTGCAGTTTATAATTGGATACTGTGATATTATGATATTATAATTTATTGAAAGTGCATGAAAGAATAAAATAAAAAAATTATACTGATTGAATATATGCTAAGTCTGAAGAAATGCATTTTGTTATCTGACAAAATAAAATAAAATATATAAAAACTTGTTCATTGAGACAATAACTTGGCTACAGCCATCCAATTTAGCTAGTGATACTGTAAACTGGATGAACTGTGATCTTTTACATATTATAGCTATGATGTCTATATGATATGCTATTTTTATTATTATTAATAATATGAATTAATTAAATACAAACTGTTTAAACGTAGCTACATCTTCTTTGTCTCATTCTTATTTTGCCAAATAAGAATAGAAAGAGGTACGGTCAGGTAGGTTGAGCGTTAGGCAGGCATGCAAAATCAGACCTGATTTTCAAGACCCGCACCTGCCCTACGATGTGCACTGCCATGCCCGCCCCGCCACCCGCACATATGGCCAATTAGTTCCGCAACCCGACCCTACCCAAAACCCATATCCTATAATAACCATGTACATCTCATAGTGACCGTGTTTTGGCTGATTTGGCTCAAAAAGTGTGAGATGGAATTTAAGACTTGGACATTTGGATTTTAAGTTTAAGGACGCATCTCTAAAGCCTAAAAATAAAAATGCATATATCATGTGAAAGTTAAGTGCCTTATTGTTCATATACCAAAATTTGAGTATGAATAAACGTTTCTAAACAAAAATATTAGAAATGTTTGTTGAAAACGTTTTGCTGATCAGCGCTATGATCAGGACTGTGGGCGTGTCCGTGGAACACTTGATTGACATCTACCTAGCCACGCCTCCTTTAAATAATCTTACTACAAAAGATGAACACAGAGAAGTATACAGATGTCCATATTTGCATTGCAATAATAACCAAGTAGTAATGACTAATAAACGACAAGCTATGAATCATTACACCATTTTATTTGTCATAATTGCCATATCACCGTATCCTAAAGAAAGGCTCACATCGATCCAGTATTTTAAAACACACTCGCTGAGCGTCAATCCTGTGTGCGTTTTTACAATACATCCATGGTCAGTAACAATTGATAAACCGAGATTGTCCTCCCAGGTCGCTTTTATTACAGCAACAAACTAGTGTGTTACATTTGGTTTGCTTGCGCTTCCAAATCAGCCGGCATCTGTACCATCTTCTGTATCTGCCGCAGACATGGAAGCCTCGTATTCACAGTATAAATGCCACACAGTTTTAGTTGTAATCTTCGTGAAGCTGTGGTTTGGTTTCCTTAATATTATTTTCGACAGTTGTTTTACCCAGAACTGAACCCGGAAATAAAATTAAGACAGGGTAATAAAATGAATTAATACAATTTAAATTAAGGACAGGTACCCGTCCTTAATTTTGGGACCCGATGCAGGACCCGATGCAGGACCCAATGCAGGGTAGAGCATACCATGCTTTACCCTGGGAGATAGGGCTAGTGGTAAGGTAGCAGCAGGGTGCAAGATGGGACCATCCACATTGCTCTCCCCTGAAGATGAAGAGGCCCTGGACCTGTTCTTTTCCAAAAGGAAAACCATGACTGGCCATGCAGAGGGCATACTGATGCCCTCTGCATGGCCAGTCATGGTTTTCCTTTTGGAAAAGAACAGGTCATCTGCTTTGCCTCAGCCATCTACCAATGCTGTCATCCCGAAAAGGATTTCCGGAAGCTGGGGCAGTGCTGGTGGTCCAATTTCCAAGACCGCCAAAAGGAAAACGTGAAATTGTGGATGGCCAATAATGTCGACCGGGGAGAGCAATCTGCACCAGGAGACAAGCTCTGGACTGCTACTTCCACCTGCTGGAATCCACCATCACCACGCTTGGGCTGAGGGAGAAACCCTGTCAAATCTTCAACTGTGATGAGATGGGGTTTCAGATGGATTGGAACAGGAGCCGGGTCATGGTGGCCAAGAAGATCAAGCACCCGTAGAAACGGGCACCAGGGAGCAATCTCTGTGCTTGCCTGCCTCAATGCGGCTGGGAAGGATGTACCCGCCTTTGTAATTTATGCTAAAGGGTACCCAGGTGGCTCCTACAGGGATATTGGAGTACAGAACGCCCTCTATAGCTGGACAGAGATACTCCTTACAGTACTCAAAGGGCATTTTCAGGGGTGTTCAAGTAGAGAACAAGAGCATCACGGTGTGCTGGGTGGCTTCTGAAAGTGCGGCATTTTCCCCCTGGACCGCACAGCCATTGATGCAGAGCGGCTGATGCCATTTGGGCAAGGAACCTCTGCTGCTGCCCTAGGGACCACCACCACCCCAGGTACCACCACCACCCCAGGGACCTCCATCACCACCACACCTGGGACCTCCACCAAGTAGGGACCTTCATCATCCCAGGCACCTTCACCACCCCCGGGACCTCTACCTCTGGCTCCACCACCACACCTGAAACCTCTGCTGCCACCCCAGGGACCTCTTCATTTTAATTCTCTCTCTGTAGGAATGGGCAGTGCCATAGCCTCCACACACACACACACACACACACACACACACACACACCTGGTAAGTTTGTTGCGTTGCACAGCAGCATTAGCTGTGTTATTTCTGAGGGTTTACCAGTACATTAAATAGTTTACTAACAATTGATGTGGGGTGGGGAACCTTTTTCCTGTCAAGGGCCATTTTGAATATTAGCACATCCTTCAAGGGCCATAGAGGGATGATTGTTCTCCTTCAACGGCGATTGTTGATGTATACGTTTATACAAGTTTCAAATAAGTAAGCTAAGCATAATTGAATATATATTCTCTCTCCAAATAGGTAAAAGGAAAAGGGGGAACGACACCAGTCGCTGTGGACGATGTGTCGAGAGGTCGATCCCCCTGTGGAAACCTCCAGTGAGGGACTCGTGTCATGGGTCCAATGTGAAAACTGCAATAATGGTTTCACTCAGTTTGTGAAGACTGGGACGGGGAGGAAGAGGAGGAGGACTTTTGGTGCCACTGGTGCCTTGATGACTATTCATTTTTTGTAAATAACGCCAATCATTTTAAACAAATGTTATCCAGTTTGTATCATTTATTGTAAATATGTTATTCTTACCAATCAATTGTAATTGCCAATCAATCATTTATTTTTTGGCATTTCATCAGTTGAAATGCCCATACTCCACTAGATGGCAGTGCACCATGAATACCGGCAAAATTTGTGTCATATGTCCTGGTTTGATCACACGATCTCCTAATCATCAGGAGATCTGATGATTAGGAGATCGTGCTCCTCTAGCCGCACAGTCCATCAGCACAGCCCATCATATTGTCTCTCAGATGAGAAAGTAGCGTTAGTTATTTAAAAAACATATATATGAATGTTTTTATGAATTTTGCTTTATTTATGAGTTAGTTTTTGGATACACTAGCAAACACTGACACAGGAAATCCTTTTGACAGCAAATCGCCAGGAAAGCGTCCGTAAATGGATCAATTGATGCTACACTAAAACAATGTGTTATTTTCAGATTTTTAAAGATCCATGTTGTACCTTTACAAGTAAAAAACCAACACTATTTATATAAACCTAGATGTGGGTCGTACCGGTCATCCAGAGAGGAGGAGCCAGGCGTCAAGTAGAAGTCGGGTTCAGGCTTCCTGCTCTCCTTGCTCCAGCCCCCGTCTCCCCTCTCCCCCCAGCGGGATGAGGAAGAGTCCCCCCGCACCTCCCCGGGCTCATCAGACCGGGGGATCGCTCTGCAGAAATAAGGCAGGTTTATTTATACCACGGTTTAAGTATACCAACAAGTATCAAGTATCGAGAAAGATAACGTGTTTTTTGTGAACCAGCATCCAATTACAGATGACTATTTTCCATCTGTGATATAACACCGTTCTGAGAAATACAGGATATCAGGGGCGGGACTAAACAAAGTGACTTACAATGATTTACAGTGAGTTTTAAATGCACATAATTAAGGAGCAGGTAGGAGTAGGAGTATCTTCCTCAAGGATGCCTACAGGTAGGCTGTGGACATTTGGGTTCGAACCCAACGACTAGACTATCCTGCCCTCATTACTACTCTACTCTGCTCTACTCATCATAGTGTGTGAGTGTGTGTGTGTGTGTGTGTGTCTATGCCACCTACAGCAAATGGTGCATCGTGAGAACACCTGTATCTAGTCTAGTCTTTCTCTAGCTCCATACGTGCCCCAGTGCTCCGTATGAACACACGTAGCGCGATGCGTGTTCATACGGAGCGCTGGAGCACGTATGGGGCTAGTCTTTCTCCTGCACAAATTAAAGTGCACATTTCCAATGATAATGTAACTATACCATATTGACAGACATGCGTTGCCAGTGTGTTGCATACGCAATTCTGAAACTCTTGTCACATCAAAACCGACAAGGAGAGCTGCTTTTTGTTTGTTTTAGAAATGTGTGTAACAATGAGCAGTGTTTGTTAGGTTACATTCATGAAGCCTTAGACAGGTCTATATGCCCACTCTCCCTGCACTGCTTCCCCCTCTTCTGAAATGATCGCTGCACTCATCTCTTCATCCTATATTTGCCCATTAGAATTATATTCAGAATTATGTTATATCAAAAAGATTTCTGTGGTTATTTACATGGGCTTAATTAGCATTCTTTATTTGACGGCACTGTTCAAATGTGTTGACAGCCGCCCCACCCACTGTCTTCATAGGGATTTGTATTTTTGGACTACTAATGATGTCATCGTCACATCATGGGCGATGTGGCGATGTGAAACAATAGGACATCGTATAGACATCGTAGCCCTAATAGACAGCATTCCCACATGTCCCCAGCTGATTGGATGCCTACAGGTAGGCTGTGGACATTGTGGTTCCCAACCAGCATGGCATGGCCGGTGTGCCTTGAGGCAAGGTGTGGTGTGGCGTGACATTTAATACATATTCCTGACATTGGTAAAGTGACGCCAGTGAGTGAGTGAAAAATACTGTATATCAAAAGTACTTCTGGTTTACAATATAATTAGCACTATTTATGATTATTTGATTAATTATTCCATGTAATGCAAGTTCTTGCTCCATTTCAATACATATTTTTGACAAATAATGCAACTGCCTGCCTTATTTTTATGACCCTGTATCCATGTGACTTTTCTTTGACAGTGCTGCTGCGTGTGAAACATTGAAAAAACTGCCAATAGCATAATCCTAGTGCTATACTATACTAATCCTAATACTTTTCCTAATCATTCCCCACAACATCAAGTTGGTGTGCCTTGAATTTCTTGTTGGGATCGTGGTGTGACTTGGCCTAGAAGGTTGGGAACCACTGCACTGGACTGTCCCTCCCCATGAGAGACTAGGACTTGTGAGCAAGTAATGGTGGTCTATGGTAGGCTGACCTTGAACTGAAGGTGCCTTCGTCGTCCTCTTCCTCGATGTAGCGCCGTGCCTTGGTGGTCTTCACCCCCATGGGGGTCTCCTGCTGGATCATGTGCATGTCTGACATCACCGAATGGGACACACCGCTGACGGGGACACAGAAGAGACGTTTTAGACAAGGAAGACCAGAATGACTCAAAAGAAAATCATTTAAAAAGGCAAACTGAAATGAAATTATGACTAGTTATAACAATTCATCTTTTGACACTTTTGACACTTTCATCCAAAGCGACTGAGCAGGTCATGCTAATTTACCCCCCTGGTTGGTTGGGATACCTCCGTACCTCCGCATTCCCATGCCCATGCCCAGCCTCTCCGCCTGCTCCTTCTTGTTTCCCTGCAGCCCCTGCATCTTCTGGTCCTCACGCTTCCTCTGGTCCTCCAGGTCCTTGTAGGCCAGCCGCAGAGACGGAGCACTGGGGAGCGAGACGAGGAGGAACAATTGAGTCAAACAGGTTTATAATATCTTTTTAGTTGTAATTGATGATCTCAAAATCTCTTTTGAATTCATGTGGGGGGTGGAGTTCAAGATATGGCATGTTGCCACAGAGAAAAAAAATCCCAACAGATTAGGCAACCACAGCAACAACCTCAAGGTCACATACCTTCCCTCCACCTCCACCCCTCCCACAAGGCTAGCAATGGCCCTAAGGCAGTGAAGAATTCTCTGTAGGTTGCTTTTAGAGCAAAAGATTTTCGAGCCAAAAATGACTACTATTACTACTAAATGACTTGGAGTGGACCAACAGACAAGATCAACTACAAGAAAAGTGGACAATGATTCAAGTCAAATAACTATCATGATAAAAGGGCGTATGAAACTTGGAAAACACCAGAATTTCCCATCTGGAATTAATAAAGTACCACCATATCTATTAAACAGTTTATAGTCAAAACATCCGCCAAACTTCCATCCGCCAACCGACGACATAGCAAAGTGATGCAAAACGCGTCATTGGTAGCACCCATTGTGAACAACATCTAACTACACACATTATATTGGAAAGTTAAATTGCATTTAAAAACTCTTTCCCACTACCGCAACAGTAGGCCCAGTTAAATCAGGACCATGTGGAGGACACTCACAGGGCTTGATCGTCATGGCTGGTCCTCTTGGACGTGGCAGCGGTGTCGTCCTTCTCTCGGAGCTTGTCGACAGCCTGGGCCCTCTTCTCCAGCTCAGAGAAGCTCTGGCTGCTCACCTTCTGAGCACCCAGACCCCCCTTCTTGGAG
>OMKN01069599.1:0-13946 GCA_900302345.1 Melanonus zugmayeri
GGGATAGGCTGGCAGGCAGGAGGACTTGATGATGTGGTTGGGGGTGGATGTTAAGGACAAAATATCCCAGAGCTCTGTCAGGGTCCAATTCCAGCAAATCAATTTCAAGACGGGACGGCTGTAAACAGCTGTACACACCATCCAGAGACAGCTGTGTCTGTCTGAGAGAGATGAGGGAGGAGTGGCAGCTTCAGTCCATTCAGGTCAGTCTGGGAGTCCACTGTCTGGACCAAGGTAACAGTGATAACAATTAAATGACTAGTGTTTACTATATAGCCATTTAGCAGATGCTTTTATGCTTTTATATTCATTAGATACACTGCTGGTTGCTTGGCCTCCGGTATCGCTGCTTGCAGCTTTCTGGAGAACCGCTCATCCAGACAACTTCACACCCGACACTGCACTTCCTTGGGTCCTCAGCAACACACACACACCAAGTGTGAAGTAGATCGGATGAACGGTTGAGAAAATCAAAGGACAGACATACATAGGTACATACATATATACATACATACATACGTACATACATACAGAGATTCCTCTAATTATAGTTAGATGCCATCAACGGACTAGTTTGGGGTTAGAGCGTCTTGCTCAAGGATGCCTAGGTAGACATAGGGGACATCGGGGTTCAACCCAGAATCATTCGTCTGGGAGTCAAACACACAAACCGTAGGACTACCATGAATAAAACAAGGAACCAAAAGTACAACATACATTAGATACATGTTTATGTCATATATATTCTATACAAAGTATAGAATAGGATTTATCTATACTCCTTATCCATTGATATTTACAACGTCCAATAAGTAGTTGATCCGTTTGAATGCTTGACTTCTGATTGGCTGGCCCTCGCGCAAGCCATTACCATTGACGACAACGACGAGAACAGGCGAGAGCAGGCCGACGCAAACCTTTTGAGCGCTCGCTTAATCGCTCCCTGAATTACACCAGCACCGCTGTTCCAGTTCACACTCATTGTTTTCCCAGATAAGCGAAGGGGTACCGCCAGGACCATCCGTCGGGAGAAGAAAACTAATTTGCCCAGAACAAGGAATGTCTTGTGAGCATAAATCACATTTCCTAATCATTTTACTAACGCCGCATAATGCAAATTGTCTCCCGTTTAAACATGACACAATGGAGGCAACAGCGAGGAGCAGCGAGGAGGAGTAAGCGCGCGGCGCGGTGCAGCGGCGCTCTCGCTCCCATGCGTCGTTTCCCGCCGTGGCGGGCGGCACAGGTCTTTGGCAGCCATCTTGAAGTGGACAGGCGAGGGAAGTGATTGGATTGTGATTTATCTGAACGTCTTTATCTGACTTTGTTTATACAATGACAAGATTAATTTCTCTCTCTCCCCACCTCCTCAGTCCACAGCTGTGAAAAGTTTAACTTAGTCGTGTGGGTAGTGTCAATAATAAGACAACAAAAAAAGTAGGCCTGGACATGAAAAAAAAAATAGTGTGGCTATTCAAAGTCTTTTTTTCCATCTAAAACACAACATTACGGCGCCCGCTTTGGTCTAAATGATTGCGGATCTGCAGCACGCCTCATCTCCTTCAATCTCCAAATGTCATGTGAACGGCCCACCCAGGGGAGCCGGGCTGACATTTAATTCAGTGTCTGCATGTGTCCCATTTCAATCCTCCAGACAATTAAGTGCTTTTAAAAATACATGCAAACTGCTTTCCTTCAGTTTTTTCGTTTTCTTTTTCTTTTTTTTGATCAGAAGCGGGCGTCTGAATTTCTAGGGCGGACAGAGAGAGAGTGAGTGAGAGAGAGAGAGAGAGAGAGAGAGAGAGAGACTAGAGGACAAAGCAACAACAACAAACCTCAAGCATTCTATTTCATCATTAGAAACAGACTTCCTGTCTCAACAAGTTGACGAGAACTCGCCGCATTCAATTCCCCATCCAATCTTTCCTTTCCTTGTTGATTTTTTCTTGTTTTTTTCCCACGAAACAACAATAATAAGACAAATGAACCAAATACAGACGGATCTGAATTAAATCCTCTGTGTGAACCTGGAGGGGGTTGAGAGTAGAGAGTATGGTATATGCGCTCGGTGAACTACAGATGTAATCTTCTAGCATAAGGGTCAGCCTTGATACGGCCGTGCGGGATATATCTGCCATATAGGGGTTTGCTGTCTGTCTGGTGGTGTGACCGGCGCTTTCATACCAAAGTAAGCGCCGCAGGGCTCACAGCGTGGCTTTTATCGACAGCTCTTCACCGTATGATGCCCTTTCTGCAACCGCGGCTCCAGGAATACAACACAAACAACAACCCCGGCCCTGACTGTGTCTGCACTTTGTTCTGCTAGAAAGTGGCCCTGTGTGTGTGTGTGTGTGTGTTTTCATGTATACAGTTTGTCTCAATAAGCGTGCTTTTGTGTGTGCCAGCTTAATTTTTGGGTCTGACATGCGAGTGTGTGTGTGTGTGTGTGTACTGTGTACACAATATTTGATTTTCATGTAAACATACCATAAACATACATGATATACACATCTGGAAATGCTTACACAAACCTGTTGTGGAGGTCAGGGGGGCGTGGCTCTGTGTCGGGGTGCAAAACGAGGGAGGCGGGGCCCGGGGGCACAGCTGTGGGTGGTCAGTAATCTAGTACATATGTATATATTGATATCTGTTTACTCTGCCCCCCTCAGTGAGACTGGTTCCTCCTCTGGTTCCTCCTCTGGTCCGTGCAGGGTCATCGCGTTTCCGATCCTTATTGTTTACAGCGTTTTATGTCGGGAGAGTTTTGTTGGTTTGGCCCACGGTGTCACCTTTGATTTAACAGAGTGTGAAATAAAAGACTCTTAAACCTACATCTGTAGATGTTTGTATGTGTCCAAAATTGTGTGTGTGTGTGTGTGCAGGTGCATGTGAGTCTATGGGTGTGCACGTGTGCATGTATACTTGCATGCTTATATTATGCGGTCATGTATTCATGCCCATGTGGTGGTTTGTCAAAATGGCTGTGAGTTGTATGCATGTGTTTACCATGAAGCTCCGTCTATTAGTGTGTGCTTTATTTTGTGTGTGTGTGTGTGTGTGTGTGTGCATGCGTGTGTGTGTGTGTGCTGGTAAGACCAGCTTCAAGAGGGTGATCCGTCTCCCCGGAGCAGCCAAATAACAAGGCGATGGGGGATTTCAGCCAGAGAACACACAGGCCTCCTCCATGTCCAGTGGTTGTTGAGCTCAGAAGGACCTGGTGGACGGGTGCTGTACCTGTCCCAGCTGGAGGCTGGCTCCCCTATTACAATGCATGCAAAATCATCCCTTTGTTTATCTGTTGATTTGTTTTTTTTGTTCACACGCCTTGAAATCAATCCTGAAATAATGAGCTAACCCAAGATAGGTCCATTGTCAGTCACCAATAGGGACTTCATCATTTCTCGAAAGAAAAACATGACAGTGTCTTGTGCTTTGGTCTTGGCTTCGCCTCCGAGCGTACTGTGCTTGCTTAGAGAACAGCGCACCTGCGACCAGCCGCATTGGCGCGGCTTCAAAACAACCTTTTATCCCCTTCTGTGCATAGAAGACTTTTTTATGTGCCACTGTCTTCTTCTTGTTCTTCTTCTGCTTTGTGTGTGTGTGTGTCCAGGCCCCTAGCTTTGAGTCTATGGGACTACCAAGCATGCTTGTTTGAAGATTGGCTTGTGATGCAAGCAAAAGTTTGTCGCTGCCCAGATGCAGTTAGGAGGAAAGAGATACACTTGGTGCATTATCCAGCACCATTCTTTGGATGTACAGAAACTTGGTGTATGTGCTGTTTTTAATTGCGTTGTAATTGTGTTGTAATTGTAATTGTATGTGAGTGTGTGTGTATACGTGTGTGTGTATGAGTGTGGGTTTAATAGGCACCAGTGTAACTTTGATGTAATTGATAAAAAGACGCTGTCCCCCCTAATCCTAATGGCACAATTCCTTATGATCCTTTATGCACAGACTTGTAGAGGATCAAAGAAACAGAGTTCTGCCCCAGGCAATGAAAGATGTATTAAAAATGAGTTTGAACGATATATTAAGAGGGCGAAAATCATGCAATTTATTCAATTGATAAGTTGGGCATTGCCTGCAGTTCAGAGGCTATTTTCATCATTCACAAGACTAACTGCTCCAATAACGACTAAACCAACTATTCTTCAACATGTTGAGTAATAAAACACAGAGCGAGAGAAACACACACACACACATACGCACACATACGCACACATACGCACACATACGCACATAACTTTTCTCTGACTCTAATGAGCTATTTTTTTTGCTTTTTTTCAAAGCAAAAGTCACTGTGGTTACAGACTCGCATACGCATTCGCCCGTACATGTTTGAATTCCAATGGTTGTTCTTAAACACGCCATGGGTTATAAATAAATAATATATATATATATATATATATATATATATATATATAAATCAGCATTCATATGACTCCCAAGTCCACATGGGGTGATTGTTTCATCGCCCACATGGCCATGCGGACACAACCCAGAGCCATCCCCCATCGCTGACGATGAAGGTCGCGCTAGAGGGAAGGCTTGGTCTCCAATGAGCGCCAGATCATAAGAAGACGAGTCTTTATTTTCCAACCAAGAGGAGAGACCGTACTGTACTGTACTGGAGCAACACCAGCACCCATGCGTGTGTATGTGTGTATGCGGTGGATTGGGCGATTTTCCGATAGAGCGGTATATCACGGTTGTATAAGAATATGTGGTGTCTATATCAATACAGTCTCAAAATATGTCTCATTATAAATGCATCCAGCATGATGCGTGTGTTGGGGAATAAAGGCAGAATTAATGAATGACCTTTAGCATACATTAAATTCGATTTTTGTTGACTTTAAATCCTCAACTGAATGCCAGATCGAATTCCCTGTCTTTTATTTCCCCCAAAATTAGCGCTAACTTTAAGGCTTCATGGTCTATATGTGCGCAAAGCTTAGGCTGTATAAATATTGATGAAAACGAGGTATAAAGTTCTGGCGGATTTCTTTCTTACTCCATGACCTTAAAAAGCAAGTAAGATGAGCGCGCCTGAGTGAGTATTTCTCAAGCTATATCGGCATACATGCAGAATATGGAGAAAAAACATGAAATACGATGCTATTGCTGTTGTCAAGCTGGCTGGCTATGTCGCTCCATCTCCCGGTGAAACTGCTTGTCAAAATCACCCATTTGAGGCAACCGATAGCCATATATAATGCTGATTTAATAATTCCTTTCGGGCTTATAGGCCTAGCCTAGCCTACTAACATAAAGTTATGAATAGCAAACTTATGAAGGTCATAATTCATCGCTAGTCTATTACTCAAACATGCCTAGTAGCCTTATGCTGGGTTTGTTCATGGGTTTATTATGTATGAAACAAGAATGGGGGAAAAAAGTGATTTGCAGACGATTGCTTCCACCCTGTGGCAGAAGAGAGCGTAGCAGCTCGTGGCTCATTGGAAACAGAGTTAGAAGAGGGGCTCTCGCTTAATTATACGAGCTTTTTTTACGGTGGACCGTAAACCGCTATGTTTTGGTTTTAACGTTTTTAAGAAACGTCAAACCCTAGTGTGTGGTGTTTCAATGACAAAAAACATGATTTTAAACTTTAATAGGACGTTAAAGTTGTCATGACTTTTTAATTTCTTTAAACATATATTTTCTGGGCTTTTTATGCCTTTATGGACAGGAAAGTGGAGAGAGACAGGAAAGTGGGTTGAAAGAGAGAGGGAATGACGTAGCATAGGGCCGCAGGTGGGAATCAAACCTGGGTCACTACAAGGCTTATCGCCTATGTGGTTAGCATGTTAGTGGGTTGAGCCACCGAGCCGCCCGACTTTTTAATTTCTTGTTGTGTTTTTCAGATTTAGCATCTACATCTCTCCAGAGGAACTCCACCTCATAAAGAACCAAACATCTCACAGTGGACTGGTTGAACGCTTATCGATCTGCCTCAACCACTTGTTCCAGGGCCGTAAGGAACAGCTGTGGTACTGGTAGGAATGAGACTCTGCTCCCTGGTTGATGTATATGATATATTTGTCTGGACCAATCACAGTGGATAGGGCAGAGAGAGAGAGAGAGAGAGAGAGAGAGAGAGAGAGGCAGGTCTATGTGTTAAAGTGCCTCCACCAGCATGAGGCCCCTGGTCTTACTGGAGGACTGACCCTATTCATCTTCCGCTTAAGCAGTCAACAATGAATTTCCCGTGATTTATACGTCTATACAACTCTCACACACACTCACACACACTCACCTACACCTACACACACACACTAGGATGCTTATGCTACACTTTTTACATGTGGATTTAACTTATTAGGGTTAGGGTTAGGGTTAGAGTTCCAATAGATCAATTAACAACACACTACACTACAAGACATTATAGCCATTACAGCAATAGCTTTTTATCAACGATAAAAATGAACATGAACTGGTAATTAGGAAGCTAATTAGAGCATTCCCCTCATGACATATTGTGAGCATATGAATATACGTCCAGATCATTATTTTACTACAAAAAGATAATTGGTTGTTAAGTGACAATTATACACTTTGATATTAAACATATCAAACATATCAAACTTTATGAGGAATGCTTTTGTTTGTATCCATTGTGAGGAAGTGTGTTTAGCAACATTGCAAAGTGCATTTGTTTTGTTTTACTTACAATATAATATTTGAGTAATGATGAGTTCAGAAGCTGTTTGTGCTCTTTCTTATACAACTTAAACCTAGCACTATAAAAGAAAAAAATCTGGATTTTTTTTCCAATAAAGAAGAAATGTTAATGAAAATGTTAAGCAATGCCAAGTGAAAGTCAAAAATCAACCACAAATGACAAGAAAGACAAACAAAAACACAAGAGAATTAAACGTGAAGTATTAAAATAAACCAAAGGAAAGAATTACAACAAAATAATACAAGGAAATATGATAGATAAAACATTTTGTATCTCTTACTCTGTGTGGGAGGCACTTAACCACACTTACCGCTAACCCCCAACCCACACACACACACATGAACACACAGACACACACACACACTCATGCACACACATGCATGAACACACACACACACACACACATGAACACACACACACACAAACACACACATTTTTATTGTGTGCATGAGTGTGCATGAGTGTGTGTGTGTATTTGTGTTCATGTGTGTGTGTTCATGTGTGTGTGTTCATGTGTGTGTGTGTGTGTGCGTGAGTGTGTGTGTATATACACGCACACACATGCACACACACGCACACACACGCACACACACACACATAGCTTTATGGCTCTATGGAAGTTAACAGTGTGCTCACTACCAGGTCAGACACACAAGACACTTACAATGAAACGAGAGTAGTGCGCCAGTAATGGTGGGGAGAAAGGGGTTACGGTGTGAATCGTCTGGGGTGTTTTTAGGTCCAACACAAAGTGGGGTGAAATTAATTAGCTTATGAATAAATTGTCCCTTTTTTTAAATCTGTGGTGGTGTGGTGTCCAGGGTTAACGCGTGCAAGCTAGCTGAGCAGTAGTTATGCACGGTGATAGTATTACTGATGAAGCTGTGTGCACATAGCAAGGGTACGCTACTAATGTAACCTGTATTCAGAGGGGAGGAGAGGAGAGAGAGAGGGAGAGAGAGCTAGAGAGCACATGTGTGGGTAATCCCTGCTGCATCGGTCACACTGAGCAACACAAAAGGTCGGTTTTCTGTTGCATGGTGAATTTTAGGACTGTGGATGCTACGTAACTTGGAGATGTCAGCTAGGATTTTTGTGAAGAAATGTTACATTTTAAAATATACTCTTGCACATTTTGAGGGACCGAAAACAAATAGTTTTCAGGAAGGCTAATAGATTTCATGAACATCTGGTCTACAAAAGACCTTCTCAAAAGACATTCTCAATTAAAAAGAAAAGTTTTGAGATCTTAAGTCACCACAAAATTCCTGCAGGTTTTATGGAAAAATACTTGAAGAGTCAGAGTAGCCATCATTAGTAACTCATTATCCAAAGAAGGTATTTGACTCTAAACCTCCAGGATGTTTCAAATAAGTTTCAATCCAAGTCTATTTTGTCTTAGTATTTATCACAGAAACAAAATCACAACAATGACAAAATTCAGACTCCTTCGAGTCTCAATTGCTTTCGCTATAAAACACATCATCTATATGTAAATCCCTGCTTACTTTCTGTCTTTTTGGGGGGTTGAGGGGGTGTTAGGTGCTGTTATATTCTGTAAACCTCTCCCCCCCCCCAACCCCAACCAAGCCTCCTCAACACAGCCTGTATCTTGTGCCTCCTTGCACTGCTCAGCAGCCAGCCACGCATCATTTTGGGGGCTTTTCTTCGTTAAAAGTGTGGGATTTACTGCAGTGTTATAAACGCGACTACCGCCAGAGAAGCACAATGCGTGTTCAATAAAACAATATGAGATCATAAAGGCTGAGCAATAATGCATCTCGCAGGCAGATTAAATGAAAATCAGGGAACCAATCAGCCTTGTAATAATGCACCCTGGCAGGGTTCCGGGCTGTAAAACCAGAGCAGGACTGTGCACACCTCGTGTGGCGCGTCACGCCGCCACGTCCTTTTCTGAGAGAATAACAAGACATTATATCAAGAATTACACCAAAAACACGCAAGAGTGTTAGTGTGGGCAGAAGTGACAGAGATCAGTCACTCTTAAATAACAAAGTAATTACTGTGTGCAGTCTACCTGGCTGGCATCGTGTCTAATATAGGAACGCTACCGTGGGTTAAAGTTGCATTCTATTCCAAGGCAGAGAACTGCTCATGAGCACACATAGTTGTTTGGTTATAATGAAGCACTTCATGGAGCAAACTTGGAACCAAATAAAGGCCCTGTTTACACCACGGTTTTTGCATAAAACGGTAAACTTAGCAAGATGGCGTTGGGCTGAAAACGCAAACTTTTGAAACCAGGTCCCAGAATGGAATCTTTTGAAAACGCCAGCCTCAACGTCGCCGTGTAAACTGGCGATACGCAATTCTTACTGTGACGACACGACCTCACTTCGCGCACGTCTATTACGTTTTCAGCTTAAGAGCCTGTGCACGTAGAACAACAACAACAATGGCGGATTATCGAGGGATTTTGATTGTGCTGCAGACTCTGCTGAGTTTAGCAACGCTCCTCCAGCAAAGTGTTGATTAGCTGCACCATGTCTGCGATCAGCAAAGATGCATTAATAACATAAAAAATAGTGTTGATTTGCTAAGTTACACTGCCACCTACTGGCCTGGCATGCATACTACAGCGTTTTCAATCTTTTTTGCGGATCCTTGTGCACGACAGTCAGTCTCTCAGCAGCACCTTAACCTGTGTGCTGTTATTGCAACCTCAAATATTAATCTATTGTGAGCGCACCATCTTCAAAATACACAGAGAGAGCGAGAGAGATGGAGAGGGAAAACAATAAAATAATAAAAGTAATGCTAACGTTGAAATGCTGATGAGGTTTCATCTGCACTCGAATGAAGTTTGGCCCTATTGAGATGCAGCACAGCATCAAGAGCAGGGTTAATGTGTTATTGTAATTCCGATTTTTTTTTCATATCCATACCGTCTTTATTTTTCTATACCCAGAGTGGTATGCAAAGCTTTGGTTGGTTTCCATGGAAACCTTTTTCATTCTTTATATCATCATCATTGTCACTCAAACATTGTTTTTTTGATTTTCCATTTCACCATTTGAGTTCTGATAATATTGATGGCATTCCATACAGAGTCAAAGGAGATGGTTGTGTGTTATATTATGTGTATTCATATTTGTTTAATAGGGGTGTAACGATTCCCATCAAAGCATTTTACCGTACAGCATGACACACCTGAGTCTTCGACGGGTGACCTGATGGGTGTCCCAAAAAAAAAGTAATTCGTGGGTGGTATTTTTATATACATGCAGCACGGACGTCTCAAAAATAATATTGGCGAAACCACAGTTCCATGAAGATTACAACTAAATGGCCCTGGCACCATCTCTGTTATCAACTGTTAACAATGGATGGATTGAAGCTCAGCGAGTGTGTTTTAAAACACTCAACGCCATGTTGGACCGATGTGTACTGCAGACTTTCTTTAGAATACAGTGATATGGCTAACTATGAGAAATACAATTGTAATGATCATTTGTGTACTTTGTGTGTTTGTGTTATACTTTGGGTTCGTAGTAAGATTATTTGAAGGAGGCGTTGCTAGGTAGATGTCAACCAAGTGTTCCACAGACACTCCCACACAGTCCTGATCACAGCGCTGATCAGCAAAATGTTGTTTTGAACAAACATCTAAAATATTTCTGATTTTGGTAAATGAACAATAAGGAACTTCACTTTTACATCAAATCTGCATTTTTGATATTTTACAGAGGATTTAAACATACATCCTTAAACTTAAAGTCCTTCCATTTCCGCCTACAAGTGAATTATTCCATCCCACACATTTTGAGCTAAATATGCGGTTGATCACTGTAATGGGACCACTATGAGATGTTTCCACTGCACATTATAGGATATGCGGTTTCGGGTTGGGCCACAGATCTTGTGTCGATGGGTAGCGTTGGGTTGCGGAACTAATTAGCCATATGTGTGGGTGGTGGGGTCGGTACAGTATTGCACGGCGTGGGTGCGGGGCGGGGTTGGGTCTTGAAAATCAGACTCGTGCAGGATGGTTCGGGATGGATTGAAATACAGAAAAAATAAGCCTGATTTTATCACATTTTGGAGTCACAGCAATATCATTATTATAAACAGTGATACTTTATTATACTTTATTATATACACTGCCAGTAGGCCTATGACTATCGATAACGTCAGTGATTGCGGCACTGAGTGCTTGCTGGTCAATATAGAGAATAATAGAGAACATAAAGTTAGAGACTAGAGTAAAGTTGGCAAATACCCAATATGAAACAAACTTTACTGCAGTAAGGTAGAGAATGGCGAGTGGAGAGAGTGAGCAGTTGTTAGATCCAAGATCCCATAGCGTCATTTAAGTCTGGGAACATTAGGAGTCTGTGTGGACAAATGCGATGGCAAAAAAAGTGAACGATAAATCAGCGACCGCCCCCGACATGCATTACTTACTAGCGGGAGCACGTCAAACATGTTGAGCCGTTTATGGCGACACCATCCAAATGTAACGGGCCAGCACGGCGTTTTCTAGTTGTTTCATACCAATTTAAACTACCCCTTCATATACAATTGATATAAAAACATAATTCTATAAAAAAAAAATATATGTAATTTGGCGCAAAATAATGATCAAAGTTGCCCGCAAATGCGCCTGCAGTTTTTGATAAGAAGAGAGCAGGTTTCAGAGATTCATTCATTTTTTTGCTGCGAACAACAAAGATGTCTCTTTTCAAATTGATGATGAACAGACAGTTTCAAGAAAGATGGACATTGCAGTATTTTTTGGTGGAGTTCAAAGGAAATGCTACCTGCCTGATATGCAAGGAAAAAGTTGCTGTTCTAAAGGAATATAATCTCAAGCGTCATTACTCTACTAAACATGGAGAACGGTATGAGAAGAACCTGGGAGACAAGAGGAAAAAATGAGCCACGCAGCTACAGAGAGGCCTAACGTCTCAGCGAAGTCTTTTCCATAAAGCCAAGAAGGATGCTGATGCTGCAGTTAAAGCAAGTTAAAGCCAAAGCAGGAAAGCCATTCACCGAAGGGAAGTTTCTGAATGATTGCATGTTTGCAAGTCGCTGATATTCTATGTCCAGAAAAGAAGCGCTTGTTCAACAATATCTCTCTATCGGAAAACACAGTGGCAGAGTGGACTAGTGAGTTATGACATTACGATCAGTTATGCGACAAAGCTAGAGGTTTCACTACATACTCTGTGGCGCTTGATGAAAGTACAGACAAAAACGACCATCAGGGGTATTAATGACCATTTTGAAATGACAGAAGAGTTGCTGAGTTTGTGTCGAATGCACAGCCGTACCACATCTAAGGATATATTTCAGCAGCTGTGCGACACGATTGAGCGTGCTGGTTTGCCATGGAACAGACCGGTAGGCATTACCACTGAGGGAGTCCATGACAGGCAGAAAAAACGGACTGGTAGCGCTGGTACAAAGAAAGTTAGAGGAGGAAAATGCATATCCAGCAGTTGTTCTGCATTGCATTATACACCAACAGGCACTGTGCAGCAAATCCTTGAAATATGAACATGTCATGTCTGTTGTCCTGTATCAATGACATCAGGTCCAGGGGCCTCATGTATAAAGCTTGCTTACGCACAAAAGAATGCGTACGCCAACTTCTACGCACACTTTGCGATGTATAAAAAACTAACTTGACCGTAGAATGTGCACAACCCTACGCAAACCCAGACCCATGTGTAATGACATTTTCCCGGCAAATGAGAAATTGCGACTCCGATGGCAGAAGGATGAAATTTGAGAAACGTGTTGAAATTGATGTGTAAAATAAATCACACCTTAGCCTCTCACGTAGTTCTCTGGGAGTGCACAACAAAAACATGATGTAGGATCATTAATACACGGAGATATGTTTTACACAAGAACCCCGCAAATATGTTCAGTTCAATCGGGAATCATATTTAATTGGATCTGTAACTATCCAACAATACGTGCATGTTATGAAATGTATTCTCACAAATAAGGTGAACTGATCGCAAACTGCCCTTGCGATGCCTCAGTCGGGCATATGAGTGCGCATATGTGTCCTATCATTTCATCCCATTTTAATTTTGTTGTAAAGCGTATTGTGTTGCATTTATGTCTGAAATGTGCTTTACAAATGAAGATTGGTTGGTTGGTTGGTTGATTGATTCATTGATTATCATCATCATCACATGTTGGTGGACTGGGTATAAAAAGGCATGCAATTGCAATGCGTAATAACGCACAATGGCTTATTTAGCAATGATAGAGGATTCCGCAAACGGACAAATTCGTGCAGAGAGAGTGTTTCAAGACCGCCAGGATTTGCTGGTCAATGATGATGAGTGGCTCATCGGCCGATTCAGATTTCCAAGAGCTGTCCTCTTGGATCTCTGTGCTGAACTCGACCCACCTTTACAGAGACGCACCCGCAGAAACCACACCGTGCCTGTACCACTGCAAGTCCTGTCAACCCTGGGGTTTCTGGCACCCGGTACGTTCCAAAAGGAACGGGGTAATCGGTCGGGGATCACCCAGTCTACCTTGAGCCGCGTGTTGTCAAACGTGTTAGGAGGTATAATGGGGTTGACGCACCGCTACATAAAGTTTCCTTACACGGTGGGTGAACAGGCAAACAAATGTAATCGGTGCTATTGACTGCACTCATGTTGCTATAAGGCAGTGGTTCTCAAATCCAGTCCTGGAGGACCCCCTGACAGAATGTTTTTGTTCCAACCCAAATCTAAGACACCTGATTCAACTAATCAACTAATCAAGAGCTAGCTGATTATTGTAGTAGTTGAATCAGGTGTGTTAGTTCTGGGTTGGAACAAAAACATTCTGTCAGGGGGTCCTCCAGGACTGGATTTGAGAACCACTGCTATAAGGGCACCGAGTGAGAATGAATTTGCATTCCATTTTTTCCGTCCACCTTGACATCGGACCATTTCTTTTTTTATGTCCCTGGCGGTCCGCTGTTCGGACCAAGCAGCATTCACAGCGTCCGCTACGTGCTGCCACTCGCTGTTTTTTCAAACATTTTTTATGCCCAAGCAGTGTCCCGCAAATAAAATGTGCTTCCGCCTCTCTACCTCCCCTACAAGAACCTCCAATTCACATTCTGAATAGTTCCTCTTTCTTGCCGTCTTCTTCTCTCTCGCTGTCATTGTCTGTATGAATATTAATTTGGGGCGTGCCAATGCCCTTTTATAGGCAATTATGGGCGTTACAAGGGTGGGACAAAACGAGCGTTCACGTGCGCCAAGTTTACGTGTTGATTGTG
>OMKN01069612.1:4160-21780 GCA_900302345.1 Melanonus zugmayeri
ATTGCTTAAAGTATTCGCGTCATACGACTAATATGCGGTTGCATGAGGGAAAAACGCATCGCTCGCGTTAAGTCCTGACCGTCGTCGCTAGCCGTGTAGCTTGCCCCCCCCCGTACAAGCTAGCCTGTTGTTAGCGCTGTTGTTTTCACACTGGAAACACGCTAGCGGCGCGGTGCATTGTGGGTACATTGTTTGGCTGCGAACGGTGTGGACCACTGAGCTGTGTATCTCAACGTGTGTTTTATTAGAGTGCAGCTTTGCATCGCACTGTGTGCATTGTGCGTGTGATGCATGGGTGCAATGCTTTATTGTCCCACACTCCCAGGACAGGGATGCTTTCTAAACGGCCACTGAATGGGAATTCAGCAAAACACTATGTTCTTCAAAGCCACGTTTAAAGGCAAGAGGTTTAAAAGTTACAACTTAAAGGGCGGGTCTTTCGAAAATTAATAATTATAATGATCCATATTAAAACATGTATAGGCCTACAATAAAGTGTTTATTGGATTGATACCCATTCTCTATTCATCAACACTAGTCACATATTTTGAAACACGAATAGCAAACTTTTAGACATTGTGTTTTCATCCAGTTCCCCTTTCATATTTGCCAGGTGTTTTACAGAAAATATGAGCCAACCATAGGAGGCTGACAGCGTCATCATGCAGGGAACTTCTCCTGTTTAAAAGGGTGCTGAGTAGAATAGCTGAGCCAGTTGTGTTTTACATTTGATGGCCATGTTGGGACATTGGGACATGATCGAGGGTAAGTCAGGGCATTTGTAGTTTTTCTTCTCGGGATGAAAACATATTCAGTTCATTATCTCCACCGCCGATATTGGCTTCTATTATAAAGTTTGTTAGGCGACTATACGATTTTTTTGTTCGTTATTTCGGTTGTTTATTTGTTTGGTATATATATATATATATATATATATAATTAGATATAGTTATATATAAATAATTATAATCAATAACGTGTTTTACCGTAATTATTTAGGAGACCCATTTATTGAAACTGTACAAAATTGCTTCAAGCAGCCTAATCTTTGTTTTCAACCATATATGGTGAAAAAGATCTGATCAAGTTATGGGAGATCATTAGCCTACAATTAATTAATCAGGACTAGCGTATACAATGTTCATTTTTGTATTATTATTAGTAGGCTATTACTTATTTAGCTGTTTTAAATGGACACATTATTAGGCCTACTCAGCTATTAAACGTTGAGTCGATGCGGGTTAATTGACAAACCAAATGAAAGGCTATTAACGATAGAAAAGGGGAAATAATCGTTGTTAATAAAAGCGTAATTGTAACGTAAACGCGAATATTCGTTGTACCAACCCCGAATAACCGCACGGACCAGCCGATATCATCTGGTTTGCATAGCAAGAGCAAATAAGAGAGCGTTTGAAGATATACCAAGACGAACGGTGTCGTCAACACACCTAAGGGCCTTTAAGCAAGGCCTGCAAGTGTGGTTTAAAAAGCTCGAGGTAATATTAGAATATGCCTAATACACAGGCCTATTATTAATACAATAGGCCTATTTGATATTTATTAGCAACATTTGAATTATAATAAAATCATAATTTTACTGCAACAGAAGACATAAGAGGTAGCTTATAGGTCTCCTTATTCATTTGTTCATTTGAATTCCATTTTGACAAATAGTAGTTTTTGTTATTTTTGTACTAAATAAAGAAAAACATATTTGCTCAAATATATATTAGGCCTAATCTCTAAAGGGAAAAAGTTCTTAAATTCTATTCTAAACAATTATATATTTGTAACTTCTTTTTAAAAAGAGACTTAAAAAAAGAGAATGTAGGCTGTGACTTAGGTAGTTCTTGTATGATACCCACATTTCCTGTTTGGGATTAATCTTATCTTGCACACTAACCACGTCTATGTGTGCTAATGGTATGCTGTGTGTGTGTGTGTGTGTGTGTGCATGTGTGTTCTTCTTATAATCCACGGTTGATCAAAACAAAACATGAAGTCCTGCTACTGCTGTTGGCGGTTCAAGTTCACAGCCTGGACGCAGACGCAGTACCCAAACGGTGCCAGGTGAGAACTATAGGCCTCCCAGCTCATGAAGTACATCTCATCAGAGGAACTGGAGAATGTGTAGCTTGCAGTGGCTCCTCCTGAAGCTCGGTTCCTCCAACTGACTTAAATGGCTGTGCCGGGTTACCACTTAAATCACCTACGTATTCTGCATGTTTAGGTCTCTGTCCTCCTGGAGCCAAAGGCCTCGGGTCACGTGGATGTAGTAGGGTGTATCGGCCAAAGGCTCTCCTTAGAAGGCCTTCCACCAGACTCTGCCTGCTCCCTACACCAAGGAGTAGATAGAGTGCTGACTCTGTGAGTTGTGTGTTTGCTTGTTTGTGCATGTTGCTCCATATATACCATACTATGGGCAGGATAGTGTAGTGGCTAGGGTGTTTGATTCCCAGATCCCCAATGTCCACATCCCACCTGTAGGCATCCATGTGCAAGGTGTGTAACATTATATAGTTGATCTATATAATTATATAGTAGATTATATTATATAGTAGATCTGAATTCAGTGTAAGTCGCTTTTGATAGAAATTTCTGCTAAATGATTTAAATAGTAAAGCACAGTTTTTGACCCTAATCAGGGATGGGAGTACTTCCATGGTCCTACCCCCACTGACAGCAGCAGCGTCTGGGAACTACACGTTGGACTGTACAAGCGATGGGTCCCAGACGTCACTGACTCTCGCTCTGCGCATCCTGAGTGAGTAACTGCATTGACTTGGACTCGAGTCAATTCGAGTCTCAATTATTGTGGCTTTAGACTTGACGTAATTAGACTTGATAACCTATGACTTGAAACTTGAACTGACTTGCAGGTATGTGACTGGAAACAAGTCAGACTTGTCAGCCTCAATAAGAAGAAAGAAAAACAAAATATTTCTCTTTTTTTGCGTCGCCCATGAGGACAGGAGAAGAAATGCTTGTTTGACCTGACCTGTGAAGCTGTCAATCAACCTCACCTTTTGCAGCGCCTTTACACAGACGCTTCCAGGCAGACAGAGACAGCGAGCTGGAGATAGGGCCAAATATTACATCACAGAGCGTGAATACCTTGCAGTCAGTCATGGTGACGGTGCTCATGAACTAAAATCATTCAATACCCCCCCCCCGGAACTGGTATTAAACAAACATGAGACTTGAAGACCCAAAATGACTGACTTGAGACTTGACTTATGACTTGGGACTCACTTGAGACTTTCCTATTATTACTTGAGACTTACTTGATACTTGAAGGTTAAGACTTGCGGCTTACTTGTACTTAACACTGACCTACTCTGTGCCTGTATTTACACTTCTATCCATTCTATTCTTCTATGCATCAGTGTCTCCTACATGACTCAGTGGTTATTGTAGATTTACTGTACAAGTAGGAAAAGGTTTGAATGCTGATTGGCTGTGATGCTATGAAGAGGTTTAAAAACACCAGAGGTTCTAGCTAAATGAGTACTCACAGTCATTTTAAATTAAATTAAATGACAATCTTATTAATGTTTCGTATTTTGATGTTTCTAGAACGTCCCTCGCCGCCCAAGTTTAATTTCACTCCTGAAGATGAAGATAGGTCTCCTACGATCGAGTGTGTCTCAGACGGTTACTCCACCATCATGTGGTATAACAGCCTGGAAACCTCTGGGTGAGACTCATTGACGTTGCCTATTTGAATGTATATAACACATGTATATAGCACATTAAACACTTGACAGTAGGGATGCACTGATCAGGTTTTTTAAGGCCAATACTGATCACTCATTTTTTTAATGTGTGATCAGCCGATCCGATACCGATCACCGATTTCTTTTACTGTGAAATATAGGCTAGAATTGTCCAGTTATTTCACAAATTCTGTGACTGGGGCAGCCAGGTTTATAAACCCAGTAATGCCCCACAGACCCTATGTAAAACCTATTATGGACTATATTATGGAAGATCATCAAGATCATTTTATAATAATATAATACGTAATTTTAAATCATTTTATAATTATTTAGCCTAGGCTTTTCATATCATGTTCATTGGCATTTTAGGAACAAAACGTTACATAAATAGAACATTAAGATATGTATTAACTGTTTAATTAACAAACTTGATCTGGCAATGGACATGGGTGATGCCAAATATTAGTATCTTTTGCCTCCTGTGATGTGGTGTAGACCTATTTCCACGTTGCACATGGGCTATGGCTTTAAACGGCTGCAGGTCTCCTGTGTTAGGATGTGTTATCTTAAGTAGTCAATCAAGTCGGTGATAGCTTATGGTGACATTTTAAATGGAAATAAAACGATGATTAGAAAAATGTTAAAAGACCCTGTGGAGTGTGTGTGGTTGGTGGTCAGACTGATTAGTGCATTGAGCAATCAAGCCCACAGGTTAAACCAGCCACCACCACACACACTCACACACTCACACACTCACACACTCAGGAGGAGCGCTGACATGTCTGCAGGATACCAGCTGCTATGCCAACAAACCATTGTTCAATTCTGCAACAAACCGGTTTATTGCAGAATTCACATGTCAGCGCTCCTCTCGAGTGTGTGTGGTGATGGCTGGTTTAACCCGTGGGCCTTGATTACTGGATGTGTACGACTACTCTTTGCTGTGCGAACCTAAAAAACAAAAAAAACATGGGGAGAGGGAAGCCTGTTCTCCAGTGAGATGCGGGCTGGTTATTGCGTCATATAACCGAGATCAATGAAACGGACTAAGTGTAGCCTACCTTTATTAAGAGTGGTATTAATATTATAATAGTATTAATAATGGTCAGTGGCTGATTGATCGGTGCATCACTACTTGACAGACTTTCCATATCATTCAAAAAAAGTGAAAGAAAATGTTCTGAATAATGATGTGTTTTTCTCTTCAACAGAAAAGGTTTCTCTGAGAATCCGATCAAAAGTTATAAGCACGTTAATAAGAAGTTAATGTGCTGTGCGACGAACACCATAGGGGAAGAATGCTCTCAGCTGTACGACTATGGTAATGAAAATGCACTTTCTGTCATTTGAATGGTTTTTAGTTCTTCTCCAAAATACAGGAACTTGAAACACCAACCAACACCAAATCACACATTGGTTCATACACACACACACACATGCAAACCTAGCTCTAGGAGAGGCTAAAACATTGCAATGAGTGTTGCAATGAAAAACATTGAGAATGTTTTCCGTTCTCAAAGTGTTTTATCTTATCACTTGGACATCACATCAAACATCTCACACTTCCTCCCCATCTCCGGCCACACAAGCTAACCATCAACATGTTCTTTTCTTTATATGTTCATTGGCTTTTGGGTCACAGTGAACCCACTGTCCTGCAAGGAGAGAGGGAATAACATGTGGCATAGGAGCCTATTCTGATTTATTAACACATACATCGGACCAAAAAACCCACCAACAAACAAATAAAGACCATGAAGACAATGACCACAAAGACTAACAGAGACCAAAAACACAAAGCACAAAATAAAAAAAAAGCAACAAAGAAAAGGGAGTTAATTTTATACCATGGTCATGTGTTGAATGGTATTCAGATGTAGGCCTAGAAGACAGGTACATCCATAGACCTATACTGTAACTACATGTGTGTGTTTCCAAGATGTGAGCGCGAAGAGCACGGGGAGCAGGGAGAGCCAGGAGGCTCCGGAGGTGGTCCTGAGCCCAGGCCAGTCCCTGCTGCTCCGCTGCATCCGGACCAACCGGGCGCCCAGGTGGAAGGAAGATGGTAGACCCATGGAACCAGACAAGGAGACGCCATGCAACTCTCAAGGCGTACGTTAGACATTAGAGAAGGAGTTGAGAGAGAGGGGTTTGCACTGTGTGTGCATGGGGCAGGATAGTGTAGTAGTGTCCAGGGGGGTTCAATCCCCCTAATGTCCATACCCTTCTTGTAGGCATCTTTGAGAGAGATGCCTAAACTCTACCTGCTCCTCAATTCAGTTCTAAGTAGTTTTGGATAAATCTCCTAAATGAGTGAATAGTAATAGCATTCACTGTATCCTCAGCTTGTTCTGGTATTTATTCCCAAGCATCGCCATGGTTTTCTCCTTTTTTGCTTGAATGAAATACAATCTTTTTCTTTTTTTTCCTCAGATCTGCTTGAAGGATGACATTCATGGAGGATTTTTCATGTCCTACCTTTACATGGAGTCAGTTAAAGCAAACCAAAACAGCACATACACTTGTGCAGGTGAAAAATCAAAGTCTGTCTCCATTCGAGTCCTGGGTTTGTAAAACTATCATCCTCTACCTCTCATTCCTCATTCTCTTTCTGCCCCTTAGCCTGTGTTATGTTACTCTTCAAAACATGTCCACACAACTCAATCCTCACTTTCTCTAGTATTCAGCCTCACGCGATAAACAGCTTTAGAGCAGGACACTGAACACCTCACGTTCCTGAACAGATTTTCTTCTACGCCTCCTCCTTTCAGCCGAAGGCTTTGTCTCTGTCAGTCTGCATCAAACAAACAAAACCATATCGGTCCAAGAGGCGAAGGATTTCTGCATCCAAGCCAACGTCTCCTCTCACCCTGCGCCTGACTACTGTGCCTGGGAAGACCCGGAGGGAAAGCGGGTGAACTGTGGAAGACTCTCCTGGAGGAACAGGTAACTAGTACATTAAAAGCTATTGAAAGGTGTTGACTTCTACCTTAGGGGCTTGGTTGGTGGAGATAACTGTTTTCATCAGTCATTCAGTCTTGACACAGTATGTACTAGAGTGTGATTTGTGTTTTGGGTGGATATTTTGTTTTGTTGTCCCGTGAAATAACTTTTAACATCATTTCCCCCCAGGACCGTGACACTGTGCGGCCCCAAGAGATCTGGAGAATATAGGTTACACCTGGAGGTGGGAAGTCAGAGAGTAATGAAGACGATGGCAGTGTGTGTGGCAGGTACAAGAAAACAGAGAGGGAGACCATAGCCCCTTGTACACAGAGATCCTGCAATATTGCCTTAAAGAAGATCTGTCATTATGCAATCAGACGTTGGAGAAGAAATGGAAGAGATTGAATACATACACTTATGTGTAATATAGTTTCTATAGTAGTTTGGATGGCTGTGTGTGTGCATCTCTGTCTGCTTCACTTGAGGATTCCTTAAGTTACAACATGACTTGAGTAACGTGAGTGACATGGAGTCGATGTAAGCAAAGTGACGATGCCCCCATCTTATTGATTCATGCAGATCTAACTACTGTTCCCTGATCCACACTCAGATAAACCACGGATGAACTGCAGGTCGCTGAAAGCCATTGTGTGGTGTGAGACTGTGAGTCCTGTGCCTACAAATGTCTCTTGGAAGTTATGCCCCAGGTCCAACGACACGTACGTTGTCTAATGTTGACTATTTCCTCATTTATCAGATTATTTTTATCCAAAGTGACTTACAGTGAAACTCTATACATGTCCTTTAGAAACAGGTAGGACTAGGATGCCTACAAGCAGTGTGGGGGCATGGGGGATTGAACCCAGTACGTTTTGGCTGGGAGATGAACACCCTAGCCCACTACACTATCCTGCACATGATACAATAGATATTGATTGTGTGTGTGTGTGTGTGTGTGTGTTTGTGTGCGCACAGCTGTAATACAGACCCTCAGGGACCCTCTTGGACCTATGTCCAACATGACGTGGTGGACTCGGGTCCGTTTTGTGAAACGAGGATCAACAGATCCCTGAATAGCAGTGGAGAGCCTATGGATCACATTGTTCAGTTCTGCCTCACCAATGCATTTGGATGCTGGTGCAGTGATAATCAATACTTATTCAACTCCGCAACTCTGCAACCACTAATCAATACTCCGATGCCTTCAACAGGTAGGGACTCTACACTATATCAGCAACATATGTTTACAGATACGCTTATAGATATGTGGTTTTTTTTAAATACTTTTATACTTAAAAAAAAATACTTTTCACTTTTTGTTGATTTTTTAAAATGACAAAATATGAAAAGGCAGTCAGACCCGGCTGGACCCACACAGACCGGTGCTTTCATGGCGGCTGATCTACATCCAGCAGCGCAATCAAGAGCTCCCTGTTCAGCATTGGTGTCATTGTTGAAAGATGTGATAACCAGCTCTATTTTGTCTATTTATATTTGTATGAATTACCTCCAAAATTCAAACATTGGCGCGAGACAATAGAATAGGCTGTCACTAGGTTTTAGATCGCTATGATTGGATCATATTTTTTAAATATAAAATACACAATCATGTGAGATATACAGTACTTAGAATAAAAAGGCGATTAATTTCAGCGCTCATAATGTCATATTATTCAATAAAAACTAGCTAGCTAGCACAAAATTGGATATTGTGATACTTCCAGCCAGGTCTACGCAGTGCATTTGATGCATGTGTTCCACTAATCCAACGCATGCATCACCTGAAACGCAACCCAATCATTTCAGGTGCTTTCCACTCATTGCAGAAAGATTAACGTCACCATTGAGTATTTCCGAAGGACAGGACACGGGTGGATGTTGAAAACCAATTTATTGTCAAGATGAACCAATGGATTGGTTGCTGTCCTGAGTGTGTGTGTGGGGGGGCTGGTTTAACCTGTGGGCCTTGATTACTCAATGCACCACAGGTGTGCAGCCTCACACAGCCCCAGTCTAAGCAGCCTGACTTGGGCCAGGTGACACCAACCACACACACTCCACAGTAACAATGCACAAGGACACCTACATTTTCTCAACATTATGGGAATATTACAACAGGCTTTCATTTCTACATTACTATAAAAAGTAGTAATTTTGTTATAAACAAACGGAAAAGGAATTAGTGAAAGGCCAGTCTGAAAGTCCTGAAATATATGCTATGTTTTGGTAGCCCTTTAAGTGCTTCAAATGCCCCCCCTGGTCAGGGTACTGTGGAGTGTGTGGTTGGTGGCTGGTTTAAGCAGCCTCACCTGTTATATAGAGAATAAGGTATGAGGTAGATATGGACAGTAGTATAAATATGAATACACTATAGTTGAGATATATACAGTATGGACAGTGGTATAAGAGTCAAGTGAAAACGGTCATTGGTGGAGGAAGGCGTGTGTGGTGGAAAGTCTAGTCACTGGAGGAAGCTATAGGGGCTAAAGACAAACAATTATAACTCATAATTATAACACTCAAATTCTAAGGTCAGAGTTGTGATTGATAGAATAATCATGTCAATCATTTAATTTGAATCCCAAAGAATCTTTTAATCAGACATGTCCATAGAGCATGTACCAAATACTCTTTTTGGCCAGTGGTTATTTATAAGCACATTTTTAAATTTTTACAGAAATGTTCACCTTACAGAAAAATGAATTAGACGGACCTTATGGGTCCAAGAGATAAATAAGGCTTATATACCAAGTTTCAGACATTTGTATGCGGCTTAGCGGATTTTTATATAAGAATACAGGGAAATGGGATTTTTTTGGCATATATTGTTAGATAGGTGCCCAATATGAGCAGGGAAGTGACCTAAAACAGTTCAAAATACATTTTTCATTTCCTTGCGTCTTTAAATTCATCCTGTGATGTCATTTTTTGAGCTGTCTACACCAAATGTTTCACACTTGTTAAAGGGGCCTCTGTGTGCACACAGAGGACATGTGTCCAAAAGGTTTGGAGACATGTCCTCTGTGTGCACACAGAGGACATGTGTCCAAACCTTTTGGAGACCTGCTTACTGTGAATATATGTCGTCGCCAAATTCGTCAACTTTTGAGCAATCAAGGCCTGAGCTACAGGGGTTACTACCGGTAATTAAAAATAAGAATAAGAATAATATCTACAAAAACATGAGGTATTCACAGAGTATCTGTGGATACCTCTTGTTTTTGTAGATATTATTATCATAAAAATGTGGGATGTGTCCTTCTCCTAGATCGCTTCTACATGTCAGTGTCCATTTGTTTCTTTGTATAATCTAACCATTTTTTTACAGTTTTTTTCCTTAATTCTCCAAACAAATGTCATTTTTTCCAACAACAAAATAAAGATGTCACCAAAGGAAACGTGTGTTTTATTTGGTGACATCTGTCTAAAAGCAATACTCATCATCATAGTCAAGTGGTCCTAGTTTTCCACAGTTAATTCATTGAACAGATCATACAGGCTTGGTCATGTGTTTGTGCATGTGTTTGGTCTAGGTCTGGTGGTGAGTGGTGGATCTGATGGGCTTAAAATAGGCCTTCTGGTCCTGGTGGTTGCCTTAATAGCGATCGGCCTGCTGTTCCTTTACACTGTCAGAAAGGTATGTATCATGCAAACACACAAACACGCAGAATGATTTGCATGCTCACACACACACACACACAGTCTAACCCCATAGTCTGATGATGTTTGAACCTGTTTCATTTTTTCAAACAGAAGCCGCAGTATGAGAGCCAACTACAGATGATCCAGATGATGGGACCCAGTGACAACGACTACATTTATATTGACTTCAAGGACTTCCAGTACGACCATAAATGGGAGTTTCCACGGGAGAACCTGGAACTGGGTTTGTAGATTGTTTGACCTCCCTGGTCACTTGCACAAGCATGGCTTTGAGATGAGATACGATGAGATGGTACTTTATTAATCCCAGACAGGAAATGTGGATGTCACAGCAGAAAGTATAGGACAGGAGTAGAAATGATAGCGATACAACATTTACAGTAAATAAGAGTAAATAACCACAAAGAATAAATACAGAAGAAGATATATCTATATGCACAACATGAGAATGTAGCGTTGGTGATACGTACAGGTTGACTAGTTATGTTGTAGTTCACCGATCATGATGCCTAATGATTTAATGGATCAAGGATCTGCTGCCCTCCTCAGGTAAAGAGTTGGGCTCCGGGGCCTTCGGGATGGTGGTCCAGGCCACGGCGTTCGGCATCGGCACGCTGGGCACCTCACAGGTGGCCGTCAAGATGCTCAAAGGTCTGAGGTCACATACTCTCCATGCCTGCATGCTTTACTGTGTGTACTACTAGACATCTGTGTGTACTACTAGACATCTGTTGGGTTGGGATGCTGTTGCCCAAGGATGCCTATAACAGCAACAGTTGTCGACATTGGGAGTCAAACCCAGCAGCTTTTTTTCCTTTTGTTCTCGACCCCCTGCAGAGAAACACCAGACGGTGGAGAAAGAGGCGCTGATGTCCGAGCTGAAGATGATGACTCAAGTCGGTAACCACGACAACATTGTTAACCTGCTGGGGGCGTGCACGGGCACAGGTAAATGCTGGTAGGCATGACCACAGACAAGGACATGGACCACACATATTTAAATTGACTTGTGCACAAAACACATGTAACCGTGACGTAGTTAACCCTGCATACCCAAGTCTGCCTGTTCTTTTTTAGGGCCCATATATCTGATCTTCCAGTTTTGCTGGTATGGAGATCTGCTGAACTATCTGAAGAACAACAGAGCGCGCTACCACAAGTCTCTGACCGACGCATTCAACAAGGACCGCTTCAGCAGCCTCTACCACAACCTGCAGAGAGACTCCAGGTCAGTCCACATTCACCTTATTCACAGATATAGACCATATGTGGGCCCACATTTTAACAGGAGAGCACATCAAGGTATCAAGTTTAAAGGGACTACGTGTAGGAGTTTTATATGCATAAATCACTTTAAATTGCCAATATATGAACAGGTTGTAATTTACTTACAAAAATGAGACCTTCCCCGATTTTGGTTGGTTTGGTTGGTGGAGTTGGGAACAAAAATTGGCCTCTATTCTGCAGAGAAAAGCCATCCCATCGAGCTGAACACTTAACAGTGGTATGGGCAAGGATGAGTCAGTGATCCGATGCATTTTATCTGGGTGATGTCTATTTGAAGGTAGTGGTGAGTTACACGGTTGTTTCTCTACAGTCACCAGACCTCCAGTCCATCTGGAGGTCTGGTGGAAATATTTAAAAAGGGAAAATGCTATTTAACTTCCAAGTGAGAAGGCCTATATTTGCTCATTTGACTACAGTACTAGTAGCTTGATGCTTTGTCTTTTACATTCCTCCCACCATTACCATGAAGCAATTCGTGTTTTCCCAGCGATCTCCAGATATCAGTGGATTACGAACATATGCATCCTTCCACCACCGGGGGGCAGGAGAACCTTACCCTCCTCAACCTCACAGCTGAAGGTCAGTGGTGGACCTGATATTGGTGATGTATGATCTTGGTGCTACAGATACTATACGCACAGCAGATGGAAAACAAATCACATCAATCAGAATCCATTTGCACAGCGTGAAATCAAAGTCAAGTCCGATTAATTTGTGTAGCCCTAATTCACAGTTCATCTCAAAGGGCTTCATTATATGCCAGCCTCATCATTACCATGAGTCTGCAGGCTGTCGTCTGTTGAACTGACACATTAAGGGAGTAATCAATGTCTTAAATGCTAGGTGAAACCACCACACTGCTGATTCCAAGTAATTTCTTCTCTTCTCCCCACCACCACCATCACCACCTACCACCACCACCCTCACCACCACCCTCACCACCACCCATCACCACCCACCCTCCAGGCATCTATGAGGATTCTGAGCAGCAGCCGGAGGAGTTGGAGGCATTGACCTACAGAGACCTGTTGAGCTTCGCCCACCAGGTGGCCAAGGGCATGGAGTTCCTGTCCTCCAGGAACGTAAGGATCCCCCATCTCATGTTCTCTGTAACTAACCCCTACAGGCAGATACACTGTGTGGTGTGGACAAAGGCAGAAGGTCTCTGTGATCTTGCTACACCTTCAGAACAGAGGTGGACATTTTCCAGCCACAACTGAAATGAGTTATCAATGGCTGTGCCCATTTCATTTCATGAATGGGAAGCCATTTTGGGTCATATTCAGTTTTTACTACACAATCTTGGGCATAACTGAGATGACTGAAATGTGCTTCCAGTTGGGCCAAAAGCAATGGCAAGACCTGGAATTGTCCACTTCTGATTCAGACGTTTCGGTCAATAATGTATTTTATGAATCCATCTATTTGGGATTTTATTTTGTAAATGAAAAAAGTTTTTCCAGATTCATTACAAACTCTGAAAATCTGGTTGAACTAAATGGACCGCTTGATTATTTATCATTCATCTCCATCTGCAGTGCATCCACCGCGACCTGGCCGCCCGGAACGTTCTGGTAACCAAGGACCGGCTGGTGAAGATCGGTGACTTCGGCCTCGCACGGGACATCAACAACGACTCCAACTACGTTGTGAGAGGAAACGTACGTCACACCGCCATTACGATGAAGACGTAAGGTGTATTTGATCTTCGCCGTAGCGTGAGACGATGCTTGTGCCCCCTCGCAGGTTCGTCTGCCGGTGAAATGGATGGCTCCAGAGAGCATCTTCCAGGGGATGTACACCATGAAGAGTGACATCTGGGCCTACGGCATCCTCCTGTGGGAGATCTTCTCACTAGGTAGCCTGCTACAGTGAAAATAAAGGTGTTCAAATAATACACAAAGATGAAGACACACACGTATTGACACAAGTCTCTTGGTGCTGTATTGCGGCATCTATGACAGGTGTCACACCGTATCCTGGTGTGAAGGTGGACAACAAGTTCTATTGCATGATCGAGAGAGGCTTCCACATGGAGTGTCCATACTATGCTGGGGACTCTGTGTAAGTGTGTGTATGTTGCTCATTTTGGAATCATCCAAAAGGTTCTGGGTTTGACTGCTAGTGTCCACAATCTACTTGTAGGCATCCTTGGGCAACATGACCTAGCCCCTACCTGCTCCCAAATAAAATTAAATAATCTATATACTATGATCTCCCAGGTACAGGATCATGTGTAAGTGCTGGAATCTGGAGTCCAGTGAGCGCCCTGCTTTCTCCAAGCTGGTGGCCTTCATGGAAGACCAGCTCACAAACATGGAGGAAAAGGTAGGGTTTTTGTGCATATCGAGCATCCAATTGCAATACATGCTTCCAAAATCTGATGCAATAGCATCACTCAGCAGGATTGTCTCATGGTTACAGTGTTTGACTCCCAGCTGAAAGGTCCAGGGTCCTGGGTTCCAGAGCAAGAGGCCTAACCCTGCTCATTAATGGATCATGTATCTAAAAAAGTTATTTAAGTAAATAGTTTTCTTTTTCTCAGCTTTATCATAATATTGCGGAGGAAAGTTCCAGTGACCACCAGAATGCGTCGGCCATCTTGGATATTTCATCTCTGGTGAAAGAGAAGGAAGTTCTTGTATGAAGAAGTGTCTTCACACAATTACTACTGTCAGACGACAGAAACACACACATGAGATGGCATGGTCGCAAACATTTCAGATTCAGTCTTTAGTTTGTTAGTATTCTCTTGGAGTTAGTCACTGAGTTAGTCAAGCTTCTGAAATGAAATTGGTTAAAGTGTCTGGACACCTGGCTTGAAATAATACAAATGCATATATGATATCATAGTTGGGTCTCATTAAGCATCCACAAAAAGCAGAGTGAAAAAAAAAACGTTCATAGCTATAGAAAACCTAGATCAAAAAAGCTGCTTATTGTGCTGTTGGCACTTTGCCAAGACCGTGTGGGCGTGTCAGGTCCTGTTTTGATTGACATCTCCCTGGCTCCGCCCATGTCAAACGAGCTCTCATTTCCATGACATGGCGCACGCTGCAGTCAGTGTAGTCCAGCCCTATATGTCTGAGCTGTGTGATTCATCAGAGGATGAGGCAGAAGCCTCAAAACAATTCATTTGAATTGGTCACTGAATGGTGAGTTACTAAATGCTTTGTTATCTGGATGAACCGAGCCCCCTCAGGGCGCGGCTCCACAGCCAGGAGCCCCCTCCGTCCCCCCGGGAGCCTGGCGGGTGCGGGCGAGCTTCTCCCCAAGGCAAACACCGTGAGCCTTCCCGCCGGGAGGCCTCGCTAGGCACCGTCGGGGCGCGGTCTCACCGATGGAGAGACCTCGACACACGGCGGGAGACGCTGACAGCGTGACGGAGACACGAGGTCGTCCACAGGCTGCCGCGTCCCGATGGCGCCTAGCGAGGCTCCCGGGGGGCAGAGGGGGATCGAACGTGCAACCTTGGCATCATTAGCACCACGCTCTGACCAACTGAGCTACGCAGCCACTTCTCTCACCATCAATCAGATCAGTAGTGGAGGAAAAGAAACTAACCAGGATTCCCCTGGTAGCGGCGAGTGAAGAGGGAAACACCCAGTGGCTCCGATTGGTTCTAGATATTTATTTTGTAATAAATACCTAGAATAATCCCGCCCATTTAAACCCAACACTAGGAACAAGTAAAAAACGTAATTGACAATATTTCAGACATGGACTGAATGAATGAAATCTGAGATTAGATATTTACCAGCTTTTGTTTCAACCACACTAAATCCATAATACACAGGAGATGAATACATTCACCTACGTGTCTTTAAATCAACGCATATGAAAACTCTAGATGTGTTTGATGAACCCTTGAATCAAACCTGCTAGAACACCGGTGAGAGCCTATAGGCTGGAGGCTCAACTTGCATTGCTCTTGTCATTGAAATATGAGAAAACAGTTTACTTTGCATTAGTCTCATTTTCACCGTTAGTGTTGAGATTTATAAAAGTATGCAAATGGAGGAAGTTACATGATAACCCATGATGCTAATGGAAAACGAGGAAAGTGAAACATGATTTGTTGAGACCCGTTCAGATGCTTTTGCTCTAAATCCATATCATCATTTCATTAAAACCTTGAGTAGTTTCATTGCTCCATTATTTCCCCTCTTATATTGTGTAAAATAAGGATAAAAGGATCAAATAAGTTTCATTCATTTCCAGAATCATGTTTTCATACATCTGGAAAATGGTGGGAGAAGGAGTGAGGGTGGATAGGGGGCTTCCAACTGTCTCCAGGACTTCCTGACTATATAAACCAGTTGATTTTTCTTTTTCAAATGATTTGATCTCAGCAGTTATCCCTCAGTAAATACAAAAGTGAAAAACAGTTAGGATTTCCAAAAGGTTCACTTCATCAAGTTAACATCAGGACCACTGCGTTTAGCAGCATTTCAGGCAAAGGTGTGGTGTTCAATTTTCATGAAGTGCTTGTTATATTCAGTTTCCTCTTTAGGTGATGCCCACACATTATTAACACACGAAAGATGACAAAGTGATCATGGGACTTGCTGACTGTCACTATGATAAAGTTATACAAATAAAGTTTAAAAAAATATATATATATACGTATATCTACCTCCATCATTTCCAGAGGAGGGGGCTCATATCACAGAAAACCATGGGGCACTGGAAAACATTTAATTATGTATATATTTATATAAAATAAAATCAATTTTCCATACAGCTTTCAGACAAGGAAAGACAGAGGTGAATCTTCCATCACAGTGAGGGAAGGGTGATCTTTCCGTGAACTTTATCGCAGTACAATGGTCACGGTTCAATCAGCTCTGGATCTGGAGGAGAGGTCACGGGTGTCCAGAGGGCTGTGAATGGAAAAGCTGAGGCTCTCTGTCTCAAGACTGTTAGCTCCAGTCTCGCAGGGAATCCTTCTGGTCTGGGGCAGCTCTCGGAACCGTTCTTGGACTAAAAGGTCACTTCACCTTAGGGGGCATGTAGTGAGTTCTGCACCTTTCATTGAAAACCTGCATTGGAAGAATCAGTAAGGTCAAATTAAATTAAATGACTAGAAAATAATAAGTCCACCTGGAATCATCAGGTGATTCAAAAGTCATATACTGACTGAGTGGCTATGGCTCATTCATTTTAAATGAATATGTTTAAATATGTCCGTTAGTACCGACTGCTGTTACCTTCAGACTTCTGTCATTGATCACCTCTTCCACATTCAACTCTGACTGCATGAGCTTTAACTGGAAGAAAAAGAAGAAAAGTGCTCATAATATCAATGAATAATACAAAAATATAACTCTTGGCACGTACAAGAACAAGATTGTTGTGACTGTCATGTCCTAACGGCCATTGTGGATTTTAAAATGACGTGGGCGCTAACCGTCGTCAGCGACAGTAGATCGACCCCAAACTTCAGTGGAGTGCAGACTCCAAATGTTTAAAGAGAAGACAACCTTTATGACAACCTGAGACAACCTTTAACCTTTATGGTCCTGAAGAAAGGCTATTTGAGACAGTGTTTGCTGTATCCTAAACTCCATAGATTTCACACAAGAGCTAATATTAAAGAACAGTTCATTGAGTTCACTTCTCTTGAGTTGCGGTGCAGCCTGGTGTCGAGATGAGGGATTACCTTGGTTTGCTCTTTTCTGAGCTGTTTGAGGACCGAGAGGTTGTCCGCATCGTTTGTCCTTTCCTCTCTCAAGTGTCTCACGGCCTCAGAGGTCTGGGCTATACACGCCTTGATGGCCTTGTCCCTGCTTAGATGAGCCTCCATCATCTGCACAGCGCGATGAAAGGAAGCAAAGCGTTATCAAAACAGCAGATAACCTCCATATGGAGCGGTTACAGACAGACAGACGAAATAAAGGAAAATAATTAAAAACACCGTTATTGTAGCGGTATCCGTGCTCACCGATTGGTAGAGCTGTTTACACGTCTGCGTGGCGTCCACTTTCCCTGAGAACGAGACG
>OMKN01069618.1:9751-21350 GCA_900302345.1 Melanonus zugmayeri
AAATTCTTCATAAAAAAACTCCATATTTATTCTCCTTGTCTTTGTTGTTCTTCTTGTCATGTTCTTATTCTTCTCTCTCCAGAGAGGGGAGGATGGAGCAGAACGATCGTTCAGGCAGCGATTGTTCAGACGGAAGGTTTCTTAGGTGCAGGGATGTTGGTGGTCTGCTTGAAGAATGAGGGGTTCAATGTAGTGGTGAATTGCTGGTTGCTGGTCAGCACACATTTTGAGGACATGACCCGGAATGCCATACAGCCCCGGTCATTTCCGAGAGATGTTAAAGGCTCTACACATGTCACCCATTGTCAGGGTCAAAGGGCAGGGTAGTGTTTGCTTGCCTCAAACTGGGGATAGAATAATACGTTGAAGGAGTTGCTCATCTGAAATTGAGGTGGGTGTCATCTCTGCGGTTTCTGCTTTTGTAGTCTGGGATTGAGAGCAGACTGTAGACGCAGAGCCATTGTTCAGTGCAGCCCTACTACACGCAACCAACGTCTTATTGTGTATTTCATTCAACTAATTTTCTTGATTATGGTCACAAACAATCACATACACACCGCATAGGAGGGAATACTGCTTTCTCTTCCCTCCGCTCTCACTATTGCTGCCTCCTATGTGTTGTGTATGTGGTTGTTGAGCATAATAAAGAAAATCATTTGATAAAAATCTTGAACAATAAGACATTGGACTTTAACATCTTTGTTTTATGACTTGGACAAGATGATATCAGATACAATTGTGGAACTGGAAGATGGAAGATCAAATAAAAGAAATACATAATTCACATGATTCACAGATATAAAGACACATTTGTGCACTTTTGCTGATGCGTGATTAGCTCTAGTAGTCTCAAATGCAGTTTATTGAGCTGTACTATTCTTGTGGACCCACTTGCACTACCCCTGATTTCTATGGCTACTCTGCACTAGGTTGCGCAGAACTTTTTTGTAGCTGCTCCAATTTTGATTATATGCTTTTATTATTCTCAGCCTAACTTTGAAGTTGCTTTGGATAAAAGCATAATGATAGATGTCAATGTAAACATGCTCTCCGTTGATTCTAGTGCACAATAACACTCCTGTGATATACATATTGATGTGATCAGACTAGATAACAACATTCATATAGAGAATACAGAATATATAATCACACAAACGCTATAATCAACCTGCAAATGTAACATTCCTCCACGCACTATTTATATTTTTATCTATTTACATATGACCTCCCTCCTCTCTCCTTAATGCATCTCACCCCACTCTCATCTCTCGCTTACTCTTGTTTTTGCTCCCTCTCCACCTTTCTCTCTCTCTCTCTCTCTCTCTCTCTCTCTCTCTCTCTCTCTCTCTATCACTTCCTTCAACCCAGGGGTATGCTTGGTGCTGGGCTGCATGATCTTCCCGGATGGCTGGGATGCAGAGGTGATCCGGGACATGTGTGGCGAGCAGACGGGGAAGTACTCCCTGGGCGACTGCTCTGTGCGCTGGGCCTACATGCTGGCCATCATGGGCATCCTGAACGCCCTCTTCCTCTCCTTTCTGGCCTTCGTCCTCGGCAACCGTCAGACCGACTTCTACCTAGACGATCTGCAGATGGACAATAAAGGTAAGAGGTTGGCGTTGGTTTAGAATGTTTTTTGGGAGAACTTGTTTATATATTTGGTGATCAATAGTTTAACATGTGCCTATTGTGCATGGATATGTTATAGAGATGTAACCAAGAGTTGACTGAAGTAAAGACAGACTTAAGCCATGGTGTCCTTGTTCATTATTATCCTATACTACTAGTCGTGCGAGTGCACAAACACAACATAACTGATAAAAAAATAATTAGGTGACAGTACAGTGGTCTTGTGGGCTAGCACCTAGTTTCAGAGACAGACTTTAGCCTTGGCTGTATGGAGCTTGAGTGTTTGTTCTTGTCAGAGGTTGGCTCACATCACTTGCACAATCTTTCTGACAGGTTGCAGCATGTTGCATCATTGTGGTAGAATCCCATAGCTTGTATAAAACAATAACAAGAATAAAGAATAAGTTAGGCCCTGTTTACATGAGAGAAATATATGGATTCTACAATCTAGATTATATCTAGATTCAAAAACATCTGTTTACACAAAGGGCACAATGCGCTCACAAACATCTCAGCCTGTTTATACCCGGGGCAGTTTACGAGGGATCCCTACTTGATATGTGCATACGGGTTTCAGGTTTGTACAACCTCCCAGCACAAGAACAGCTTCTTCCCTACTTCCCTTCTTCCTCACCAATAAGCCCCTAGACCCCATTATGTTTATTAAGAAAATTGAATCCACGACATTCTAGCTAGACTAGAACCTATTGCTAGCCAATCTAGATTGAATGCAGCGTACGCTACCTACCTCCGGAGGTGGTTTGGACAACGGTTGTCGCTTGTACAACCGTTCCGCCTGTTTTATCAAAGAAAACATCTCCAAATGATCTCACAACCGTTTTCGCGAGAGATTCAAAACGCTTGTGTAAACAGGGCCCTAGAGAGAATTAGGAAGAAAGAAGGTGTGTGCTCAGGTGTCAGTAGGTGGTGGAGAGGAACAGAATAATGTCTGAGAGTGTTGTATGTATTAAATCCATCTGAAAAGTTTGACCTCAAATGTGCAAGAGAATTCATAAGAGAGAGAGAGAGAGAGCACAGGGAGATGAACATAGATTACCGGTGCGTCTAAAGCTTCATTTATACATGGATGTGCCGTGGGTCTCTACCTTACCAGCATAGCCAAAAGTGGCCACTGCTTATGTGCGCCGCTCCAAAAATGTAATTACACACCAGGGGCAACGCAACACCGCAAGAACTGTGATTGGCCCTCTCTGTCGTCAATGTCCAAACCACTATCCACCGCTGTCATTTTACCGTTGGTTCTGAGACTGAATGAGTTGTAAATGTCATTATTTACACAAGAAACTTCGGTCAACACTGCAAATTCACCGACGCAGAACCATAAATGCAAGCATCGGTGTAGAGACCCGCCTTAATTCTATTGGTTTCCATGGTAACAGGAGAGATTCCAACAAGATGGATGTGCGGGGGCTCGTCTTACTGTTCTTATCTGGTTAACCCTCTGACACTTCTTGAGTTATATTTTATTTTGGTCTTTTGGTCCTTTGGTCATCATTTATTTGGTTGTTATTTGTTACTTTTAATCACACACTTCTGTATGCTTTCAGTCATGGCTTTAGATTGTTGAGTAAGTGATATTTTAATGGCCTACATGCGGATGCTGCTTTTTACTATAAACATATTCTTTTCTTTTCAGATTTTGCTGTGTCAAGGGTAAGTTAACTTTGAGCTTTTTCTAAATATGTGTGCTTTGGTGTCCAATCCATTTTTTTCTGCATACTATCAATAAAAGGGGTTTGATGAAGAGTAGTTTTGTCATCATCCACCTTCAATAGCTGATATATTAAATCAACAAATGTGGGTTTATTTATATTATTACATTGTAATGCAATTGCTGCCCTTTAAAGGAGGAGCAATGGGTGTAGAAATGTTGATTTTTGATTTGCAAATGTTTCAGATTGAAGTCCGGGACAGAAGAGAACCAAGATATGGAGTTCAGCGACTTCACTGAGGGACATCTCCGTTTTCTCTTCTTTTCTTCATATTACATTTTTTGTTGTTACTTCTTTTCGCTCTTTCTCTGCTATTTCTGTGCTTCCCCTGCTCTCCTATCTCATGTTTTCTCCTCTCCTCTGTCCTCGTCTCCCCTTTTCATTCCTCTGCTCGGTTCTGCTGCTCTTAGTTTTACTCCTCCAGACTTTTCTACTTTACTCTGTCCTTTGCTCACTTTGATAAGGATAACACCTTACATTGTATAGCATTCTGTTATAAAAACAAAATACAATAAATTGGATAAACATATATTTTGAAAAGAAACTATGTACAGTTTAAACATTAGACTTTCTCAACAAATAACTTTCTGATAAAAAACACAAAAAAACTAAAGTTGATTTGTGTGAGGAAAATAAATCCTTCAGGTGAAGAATCATATTTGTTGGGATCCAATAACAAGTTTTTTAGTGCTCTGCTTAACTTTGGCCCTGTTTACACAAGCTTTCTTCAAATCACGATTTGAAAACGGTTGTGAGATTGCGATGCAAAGCGAGATGTTTTCTCCATGTAAACGGGTAGGAGCGGTTGTACGAGAGATGTAGACAACTGTTGTCAAAACCACCTCTGGCGGTAGTGTAGATTGACTAGTGCTTCTAGTGAATCTCTTGCAAAAGCGGTGTCAAGTCACGTGCTTAGCTCATAAGTCATCAGTCATCAACCAATATAAAGCAAGGAGGGTGTCATATGCAAATTTCGTTGAAACATCGCCATGCTGTGCCTACTTTTTTTGTGCAATTCCTAGCCCTGGCCATGCTATTATTAAACATGATTCGCAACATTATCCAAAGCAATGTAAACTGGTAAACCACAGTCACTACGTCTCTGCCCATTCTCAGAGATTGCGCAAACCTTGGATGTGGTACGAACCTGAAACCTGTATGTGTATGTAAACTGCCCCTACATACAGGCTGAGATGACTGAGCACGTTGTGCCCTTTGTGTAAACAGATGAGTTTCTTAATCTAGATTTATTTTTAAACGGTTGTACAATCTAGATATTTCTCTTGTGTAAACAGGGCCTTTGTTTGTATACAGGAGAGCTTGCATGCTCTTAGATTTGGTCACACTCCAGGTTATAGCCTATTCCCTGTCTGGGTGGGTCATAGAAGCTGACGATAACAGCAGCAGCACGGCCTCCAAATGGGACATAAGATACTCTCTCAGAAACTTCTAAAGGAATATCCCCATCGCGGCTTTACCAACCCGCTGTGAGAGATTCTCTGCTTTACATAACTAGAAAAATGTATATAGCCAGTTTGCTAACAAAACTCATCAAAAGAAAAACTTAATATAGAATTTGAGTTTATACCCTGATCTTGGCATCAGCATTATCGGCAGAGCTGTGCTTTGTGTGTGCGCAACACCCATTTTGTGTTTGTGGTTCCAAGGTAGGCTGAAAGATGTAGTGTAAAAAGGGATATTAAACAAATAAGCAAATATAACTTCACATTTTGAGAGGGACTGAAAATTGCCATTTTTAACATTATAGTCCCAATTGTTGGAATTCCAACAATTAGGTACATAAGTAATTCTTATGTACCTTGTTGCTCATTCAGTTGCAAGTTGAATTGTATAATTTTATTTCAAACGAAAACTTTAATAAAATTACCTTGGATTGAAACCCAATTACTAGGATCTGGAACTGTTCTCTGCAAAATATTTGGATGTTTTGTAATTTCTAAAGAAACGTCATCATGGCATTCATAACCGAAATGCATTGTCAGTAATCAAAATCCTACCTTAAACATGATCGTCACTTTGGCCTAACAGTGAATATTTGTACTTAAGTGTATTGGACTATATGCATTGGTTATCACTCAGAGGAAAACCCAACATTGTTGATGTTTCTTACCCTCAATGACCTTGGAAGCAACAGAGTAGATATGTTGCTTGGTGGCCTCAGCTAGGGAGCATTTTCTGGCCCATACAATTGCTCCCAAAACCTGATTTCTTACAGTGTCAAGGTTGTATTTTTATTATCTTTTTGTCTTTAGGCAGTCTCAGTAATACCATTAAATAATAATGCTGATTGTAACAGTTTTAGCAGAAAAACGAGTTTGCAGTAACATTGGTGGCAGCCGACGGCTCACCTCAAGAGCTTATGTTAATGTAGCGCCAGAGACAATGCCAATGTCATAATTGACTGTTATCCATGACAGTAGTTACTATTAAGGAATTTGATTGGTCAAATATTAGCATGCTTGGCTGCAATGCCAACTTCCTAAACCAGGGTCTAAACAAGCCCCTTTTTTTCTATTCCGGTTGGTATTGTAATAGTAACCTTTGAATACAGATTAAACAAATAATACCTTTATTATGATCATTCCTTAGAGGCTGGGGAGGCTGGAAAGATCATGCCATCTCATCGTGCCATTAAATGTAAACATGATTCTACATAACTGTATCTGTAGTGAGAGTGGAGAGCAGTTCATCCTACTGCTACTGACAAAGTGACACGGCGCGACACGTGAGAGATTTTACATCGCTTGTCTTTTAGATTTGACCATCATATAACTATTCACTCTGTACGACGCATGGAATGCATGTTTCAAATCATTCCAAATGGTGTTCCGGTGCTGGTACCAATGCATCCATATATTCTAAATGTTAAATGAGCGGATAGCTAGATGTGCTAGCTAACTCTCAGGAAGCTGTGTATACAGTATTGTATTAAAGGTGCATTCTGTAAATGTCACAACAAATGATCTTATAGGACATCTAAAGTTATCTATGGTTATTATTATTATTAGTAGTAGTAGTATTGTTATTATTATTATTATTATTATTATTATTATTATTATTATTATTATTATTATTATTATTATTATTATTATCATTATTCTGTTTTGTTTACAAAGTGCCACATGGATGTAGATTTGGATGTAGATTTGACAGATAGCTTCTCTCTAGTGGAAAAGGAAAGTAGGATCCCTCTATCGGACAACAGAAGTATTATCCCTATAGAGGACTAGATTGAGTTCATGATGTTTACCCCTATGTGCCAGTGTGGTTGCTGGTTTCCTTTACAGGTTGTTCCTAAGGACTTCAGAACAAAGTGAACAGTACATAAGAAATGAACTGACTTAACCCCAATGAGCACATATTTGTACCACTGTTGGTGCCTCTAAGAACTGTTACATTCAGAGGTGGTGCAGTACCAGCAAAGTAGTGACGACTGTAGTATTTTTACTAATCAGACTATATATTCTCAATTCGCTGTGTTTAAAACTGGTAATTGCAAATGTTTATAGTCAGTTTATTCAACAATTTGTTTATTCAACAGTTTATTCAACAACAACTGAATAACAAGTCAGAGATTATTATCATTATTATTATTATTATTATTATTATTATCAGGCCTATTATTATCATCATCATTTGTTTCAATGTATTAAATACTGGATTTAGTATTAATTAAAATCAAAAAAACATTTCTCCTTGTTTTGAAATAAAACCCACCAATGTTTGATTTTTATTTGATCTATTTTGCATTACATGCATTCATAAAAAAAACAGAAAAAACCTACAAACATTGAATGATGATTGAGTCTGAGAACCATGCAAAGACATGTGGACTAGATCCAATGGTGAGAAAAGGACAGAGTTGTTGAGAAATCACACTCTCAACAAATAAGTATTTGTTGACAATGTAAATGTAATATTTTCTCATGTCCATCATTTAGTCATTGTTTCAATCATGCAATATCATTTATATATATACATATATATAGACAGTATATGTATATAGGCTATATATATATATATAGCCTATATATTAAAATAATAATACTGTTGGGGGAGGGGTGGGAAGTCACAATATTTTTAATGTATAGATTTTAATGTCATGATAATAGTTGACTTTTTCCTATGTATTGTTGCCAAAATATCATCTACTATCATGCGTCACCATGAGAAATGTTTTGTTTTTCTATAACAAGAATGATATCCTGATATTTGTCAAGTATTTCTGAGGAAATCTTTAGTGTTTTATGTGTTATGAAGAAATATTTGACATTTTTTGTTACTTTTAATGTAATTTGGTTGAGCAGTATTTTGTTTGTCGTTCTGTTACATCAGATGTTACATTGGCGATTCTATGAGGACTCACTAATGGAAATGTTTAACGTCTATTTATATAATTGCTTGATAGGACGAGAAGACACGGAAAGACTGAAAAAGCCTGTGCAGCATTTCATTGGATGATTAACAGTTGAGTTTTCATTTGAAACTTATGTGTAATTTAACTAAATTTGTGAATAATATTCCAACTCATTACAATAACAATTTCCTTTATTGACAAACATTTTGAGAAGATCTAATAAAGATATTTTACATTGAAAAAAGTATTTTGCCAGATTAATCAATTTGTTTCTTTTAAGCAATTACAAATCCCATTTTTTTTGGATTTTATCTCTTTAAAATAGGAAGTGATTAGTAGTAGTAGTAGTGATGATGGCAATAGGGGTTTAACATGTTTAAATGGAAAAGCTTATATTATTGTTATATTATTGCTCTTGCAAGAAAAGAAATGCTGCACATACGTGTTGTAAAAGTGCTTCAGTTGTTTTAGTTGTGTGCACAGGGGAAAAAAATGCTAAATTTGCTAATAATATAATGGGTATTTTCTTCCCACCTACATTTAAAAAATTCCAGTTTCAGATACAGAGTTTTATTGTCGCAACATGTTTACACCAGGTATAAAAAGTGGGTGAAATTCCTTTTGTGCAAGCTCCTGTACATTGCAGTTACTAAATATGAATGAAATATAAACTAAAATAAAAATATAATACAATATATACAATATATACAATATACAATGCAATATACAATACAATACAACATACATACAGTATAAAATAAAATGTAACATAAAATATACAAATAGCAGCTGTGCATAAAGTGAATGTGTGAGTGCAAGATTGAGTTACAGTTAAAAGATAAAAAAATAAAAATAAGTGTACAAGGTAGTTAAAATGTGCAGGGCTCAGGTCCCAGGTTCAGCAACCTAATGGCTTGATTGTAGAAATTGTCCCTTAGTCTGTTTATACGACAGCAGATACTGCGGTTTCGCCTGCCTGATGGTAGCAGCGTGAACAGGTTATGGCTGGGGTGATTATTATCTTTGATGATCGGTTTGGCCTTGGCTACACTCCGCTTAGCATAAATGTTCTGGAGGAAGGGAAGCTCACCTCGACGATGTGCTGGGCCATCCGCTCCACCCTATATCGCTCTGCGATCGATGGCGGTGCAGTTCCCATACCAGGCGGGAATGCAGCTCGACAGGACGCTCTCGATGGTGCAGCTGTAGAACGTTCTGAGGATGCGGGGGTTCATGTTGAATTTCTTCAGCCACCTGAGGCAGTACAGTCTCTGTTGGGCCTTTTTCACCACGTGCGTAGTGCGTGTGGTCCAAGAGAGGTCGATAGAGATGTGTACACCCAGGAATTTAAAGTTGCATACCCTCTCCACTGTGACGCCCTCGATGGAGATAGGGGTGTGCTCTCTTCTCCCCTTCCTGAGGTCGACAATCAGCTCCTTGGTCTTCTTGGCGTTGAGGGCGAGGTTGTTCTCATGGCACCACTGTGTCAGTGATCTGACCTCATCCCTGAAGGCCGTCTCATTGTTGTTGACGATCAGACCCATCACCGTCATATCATCAACATACTTGATGATGACGTTGGAGCTGTGCGTGGCCACACAGTTGTGTGTGTACAGGGAGTAGAGAAGAGGGCTTAGCATGCAACCCTGAGGGGCTCCTGTATTGAGGGTCAGTGGCTCTGTTGTGGTACTGCCCATTCTCACCACCTGGCGATGACCCGTCAGGAAGTCAAGAATCCAGCTGCACATGGTTGGGTGCAGGCCAAGATCCCTGAGCTTGGGGTCGAGCTTGACAGGGACTATTGTGTTGAATGCTGAGCTGTAGTCCACGAACAGCATTTGCACACAACAGTTGTGTTGTGTCCCTCCAGGTGGGAAAGGGCATTGTGCAGAGCCAAGGCAATTGCATCATTAGTAGATCTGTTTTGATGATATGTAAATTGCCATTGGTCCAGCGTTGCAGGCAGCATGGAACAGATGTAGTCCCTCAACTCTCAAAGCACTTGCTGACAATAGATGTGAGGGCTACAGGTCTCCAGTGGTTCAGGCATGTAACCTTGGGGTGCTTGGAGACAGGTGCAATGGTGAACATCTTGAGGCCCGCGGGAACAGGTGACAATACCGGTCTGGGTGATCAAAGCATCTTAACCATCTCTCCTGGCTTCACTAAAACATCCGTTACCAATATAATTTGTCAAACTTACTTCCTTGTACCGATTCTGCCGAAGAGCATTTAGCGTGTGTGTGCCTGCCACAAATGTGCAATCAATGGCAATATAACTTTTGTCGTTTTGGAATCAATGTGCGACGGTCAGTATGGAGTCTGTGGACAACATAACAGTGAATCGCCATACAAGTACTCTTATCACAAAGACCAAAGTACTATATTGCTATTTGACACTAACAGTTAAAACATAAGCGTCATTCGTGTTAAATCTGCATGTTCGAGTTGTCAATATGCTCGTATATTGGCCTATCTAATTACTATTTAATATTCTGATGGGAATATATATTATACAGTATTTAGAATAATTGATTACTGTAAATTATGATTAATCTGTGGTTTACGGGTTATTCTATTTCTTTATGTGTCAGAGGACTTAGCCAAGATAAATCCTACTTCATGACTCAGCATTTTGACTGATGCCCTGGGGGGGGGGAGTACAGTCCTTTATTAAGAAACCTCCATTACAGAGAGAGAACACAAAAAATTACACAAAAAATTACTTAAATTGTTCACATTCATTTCAAACAGATTTGTAGTTTTATGCTTGAACCTCTGGTTTAAGCATACAACTACAAATCTTTGTATGTTGTAGACACATGCATACTAAGGTGTTCTTTGTAACTTTCGTTATTATGGGAGAGTAGAGAAGTGGAGCCAGAAGGTATTACTACTATTTGTTTTCAAGGAGTCTCGAATACATACTTGACATACCACCACCTATGACTTGTGGCAGTCCACTGGATCCACCATCAGGTATACTGGAACTGGTACACTGTTCCTGCAAAAAAAGCAGTGTGCACAAGGGAGATTAAGTACCATTGATATGTACACGTGTATTGACTGCCAAAACCATTACATTGACTGAAATAAATAGGATATGCCTGTATGTCATTCCCAAGTGCTCATGGTGCACCTTCATTGATTTAAGTGTACACTCCTTTTATTGCTCTTTATATACTACCTAAGCCTGCACACAGCAAAAAGAATAGTTATGGCATAGTTATTGATGAAAACATTGGTATATTTTGAGACTTCTTCAGACAAACTGCAACGTTTCTGCTTAAAATTAGTTCAATATATCCATCCATCCATCCATTTTCTTCCGCTTATTCCGAGGGGTCGGGTCGCGGGGGCAGCAGCTTCAGCAGGGTAGCCCAGACTTCCCTCTCCCCAGCTACTTGGTCCAGCTCCTCCGGGGGGATCCCAAGGCGTTCCCAGGCCAGCCGAGAGACATAGTCTCTCCAGCGTGTCCTGGGTCTTCCCCGGGGCCTCCTCCCGGTGGGACGTGCCCGGAACACCTCCCGAGGGAGGCGTCCGGGTGGCATCCTGACCAGATGCCCGAGCCACCTCATCTGGCCCCTCTCCACGCGGAGGAGCAGCGGCTCTGACTCCCGGATGACCGAGCTCCTCACCCTATCTCTAAGGCTGAGCCCGGCCACCCTGCGGAGGAAACTCATTTCAGCCGCTTGTATCCGCGATCTTGTTCTTTCGGTCACTACCCAAAGCTCGTGACCATAGGTGAGGGTAGGAACGTAGATCGACCGGTAAATTGAGAGCTTTGCCTTTCGGCTCAGCTCCCTCTTCACCACAACGGATCGATGCAGCGTCCGCATCACTTCTGACGCCGCACCGA
>OMKN01069626.1:0-11670 GCA_900302345.1 Melanonus zugmayeri
TTTTTTTTTTATTTTACCCTTGTGTGTGTTTTATAAAATGACTTCAACAGCAACAAAGTGTCTCCTTCATTTACCGGTGTACCGGTCTATCTAGGACTTTCTATCCACTGTGAGAGCAATCACAGAAGATATCAAGACAGATTCCAGAGGTTCAGTGCTTGACACCTGCCGATTCTAATATTAATGAATGACAGGCCAACCGAAACCACCTCAGCTTCCCGGACATTCATTATGCAATTAATAGCTCAGCTCGTTAAGAGGCAGTCAGTCAGCAGAGCTTAAACACAGCGTTCACCTGGCCAATCAATATGCACCATCTCAACACAAGCTCAGCAGCCAAGAAAAGAGGCAGAGCATAATCAAAATCAATAATTGCGTTTTGTTTTTTTTAATCGCAACATAAATGCCTGAGACCCCTTGATTGTAAACACTATTAATATGGATTGGGGACTGTGGTGTAGGGAGCGGTGGACGTGGTGAGGTGATGGTGGTGTGGATGCGGGGTTAGGGGCTGGACGTCTAACAACCATTCAGTCATTTTGAGGACCGTCCTTTGGCCCGTGACGGCAGTGTAATCGATCGAAGGTGCCGGCCTAAATTGACCCATAAATCTTGACGATGTTTATTGAGCCTTGCCTGGGTTTACCATAACTCACAACACAGATAAAGGCTTCATGAGCTAAAGTTGAAAAAGAAAATGGGCCACGTTATACATTTTCTGTGGAGAGCACTCTGTACTTTAAAGACACACAGGAAGCAAGCAAGATGCCAAGGTGATTAATCCTTCAAAATCCCTCTGTCGAAACTTCACCCCATAAACTTCTCAAAACTTATTTTCCATAGGCATCATTGAAGCAGGGAATGCTTCCCCCCCCCCACACCTACTTCTCAAGATCTATTTCCAGAACAAAAACCCTGCATTTCTTCTCTTGAAGAAAAAAACTCAGTTCTAAGTATGAGAAAAGAAGGGTTTTTTTGTTCTTTACTTTTTTACCAAGTTTTTACCAAGTATTGATGTTTCGTGAAGGAACGGTCGACCCTCACCAAAGGTTTCTGGTGACAAGGGCTTCAGTTTGACACTGTTGCTGCTGCATAATAACAACCACATTCCCAAGGTAGGGGATGCGAACACATCACCAAAGATCTCATGATCCTTGATGATCCTCCGCTTACAGCAGGTGCTGAAAAGATGTATTTAAAGCTGATTTGAACAAAAATCCATTATCATGATTATTAGTATTGAGAACATACAGAAAATCATTAGAGCATTAAAAGTTGACCAAAAAATGGCTATGGCTCCTATGGCTAATGAACAACACCAGTTTCCCCGAGTCTAGGAAGCTCATGAAAGAGCACTTTTCCTATTCCAGAGCAGTGAGCAGGGAGGCAACATACTTTTAACTGCAGGAACATCTTGAAACTATTACTATAAGCAATTTAAAGTGTATGGTCTTGTTCTACCTGCTGAAACTTTGGAGCAACGGGTCTTTTACGAGTCTGCAGCTAATTGGTGTGACCGGCCGCGCTCTCTCGGAGCGGTAGAAGGCCTGTGGGGAGGAGGCCTGGCCTCCTTCTCTCCACAGACTTCTTCATCTCCCGTAATTAATTGGGTCTTTAAAGGAACAAAATGTAAATACGCAGCTGACATGCTGCCAATTAATTTTCAATCGCGCGCATTTCCGACGCTTTCCGCTCGAGCGAGAGGGAAGATTAAACGTTTCCGGGGGCACCAGGCAAAGCTTTAATTGTGTCCCTTTTGTTCCCCCGTTAAATACATAGTGAAAATCACCTCTCAGCTCAACAAAGCGCTCCCCGTCCATCTAATCAATCCCCTCAGCTTGGAGCCGCCAGAGAAGACTGGGAGGAGGGAAGATGTTAAGACATGACGACCGATCCCATTGTCTCCGGTTGTTCTTTGATCAGGCAGAGCAAGGCTCTGTTCCTGCTGAGCAGGAATGAATAAAGAGAGCACTAGAAAAATGCAACAAAGTACACGTTTCTCTCGCTCTCTCTCACACACACACACGCCACAGGCCTGCATTACCAACCCCCTCCGGCCTGCCCCACACATCCCCCAAGCCATCCACATATAGGCTACAATAAAAATTACAATGCCCCCTAGAAAACAAGTAGGCCCAGCAAACACATGCCAGACAAAGCTACTTTACTCACATTCATATTTTGATAGAGGCTCTTCGAATGTAGACCTGAAGCCTAGAAACCGTTGAATAATGAATTCATCGGAACCAATATTTCAGATTTCTGAGTTCAAATGAACCTGTATAAAAAACCCCAGACAAAAAAACCTTGATCACAAAAATAATCAATGCAACATTATGAGCACAATACAGCCAATGACGAACACTGCCCCGATAAACACTGTTGTCTTTATCTTGGTGGTAACCATAACAGTGTGTGTGCAAGCTTTTATTTGTGCAACACGTGGAGGCCTCACTGACATGACTCTCTTCACAAGAGAGGGAGAGTGAGGCCACCGGGGGAGGCAGAACACATGGCACGGCTAACCTTAGCGACTCTTGTAACAAGCTCAAGTGGGATTTCAGCAGCCTCTTAAAGGCTCCACTTTTATTGCTCCCCGAGTAATCAGCGGCAAGTAGACCTACGATGTGAGCCTCAGGTACTGTGTGTAGCGCATTAAGGCCTCATTTAAGTACTACTAGTCTACTAATACCCTCTTGGGCATTCTTAAAAAGGCTTCAAGAAAAGTACAGGCGATGATGTCTGTTATTTCTGTCTTTCTTTATTTTCAATAAACAGTGTTGACTGGCTTTCAATCGTTTGTAATGTCTGTTGATTTTGTTCAGGCACGAACAGCTAATTGTGCAAAACTCTGTTTCTTGCCAAAGACAGACACAAACACATCACAACAAAGTACTTCACACAGGCTATTCATATTCATATCTTTTTTTATAATAACACAGAACAATTTTTATTGTAATGCCTTGCTCTATAATAATGATAAAAAGGGTAAGCTAATTGTGTGACTGATTAGTTTTCGTACAGCGTTGGTAATGGTCTGACTCTGCGGTATGGTGGCCTGCATGGGCACGCACTTCTTCAGCTCACCGCCGCCGCTGTTTGACATGATCAAATAATGGATATGCGAAAAAATAACACCAGCTGCTAGGCCCGGAGAAGAAACTGCATATTAGACGCCATGGGGTAGGTCTATCAGTCATCTCTGGAGAAACACTAATGGCTGGGATCTGTAGGCCGCCTGTCTGGTTTACTGTTGAGTTCGGTTTAGCGGTTTGTGCGAGTTCGGCTTCTATGGTAATTCTGGCAAACTTCCATCACTCACTGGGCATATTAGTCAAGATATGAAAACGCACCTGCTGGTATCCTGATGATTAATGTTCATGTAAACGAAGCCTCTGTTGTACACTTTATTTTCTGTGTGAACCCCCAACCTTAAAGTTCAAACTGTGCCTATGATTTCCATCACAGTTGTTTGATAGTGACACAGCAGGGAGGATGTTGGGCTGTGAACTCATTAGCTGCTTTGTGTTGAACAAAGAGGAGCCTAATGTCCAATTGCTGTAGCGAGTTCTCATCACAATCACTCCAATGATCATATTTGGGAACCAGACTGGGCTTAAATTGAGCCAAAACATAACAAAATGTTCATAAACAAGCCCCCAGCAACACTGAAACACTTTTTAATTATTCAAAGAAAAAGAGAAACCTCTAAAAATCACTGTTGTGATGGTTATTATGACCAATGGTAATTCTTTAAGTGTGCATGAAGGAACAGACTAATTATATAGTGACACGTGTTACAATTTGGTAACACGTGTGTGTGTGTGTGTGTGTGTGTGTAAGAGAGAGCAGTGTAGCAGGTAGGCTTCACACCACATGCACCTCTTGGGGAAACACATGCAATCAAAATATGAATGTATTTCTGGTCTTTGGGTAGTTGATGTACTGTACTACACTGTAGGCGCCTGCTGGAATGTGTGGCTGCTTTCCCCAGCAAATATCCTTGTTTTAGTTTTCCCCTTTCACTCTGTGTTCCTCCTCCTCACACACCTGAAACCAATCCCTCCTAATTGGGCCTTCTGATTGGCTTCTGTCTGGTTGGTTTCTGACTGGTTTCTTAAAGGATAACTTCAGGATTTTTCAACCTGGACCCCATTTTCCCATCATTTGGGGTCTAAGTGACTAATGCGGACAACAATTGTTTGGTCCAGTATTGAGCGAGAACGTCTCCATTGTAACCCTTTAGGGCAATTGCGCCCGTCAATGTACGTCCTCTATAAGTGCTTGTTTTTGCCACTGACAGGCTCATACTGTTATAAGTGTTTGACAACATTATGGAAATGATCCCTACAGAGAAATACAACTTTTTTCTTTACCTTTCGCTTGATCCGGGGTCTGTTTATTGTGTCTAACCAAGTCTTGCTCGAGGCGAAATGTTGCTATGAAATCCTGCGAGTATTGAGTTGTTGCAGGAAGAGAATGGTGGAAATGCGAGTGAGAGTTGGAGAGAGGAGTGCCGGCAAGAGTTTGTTGTGTTGGATTACAGAAAGCGTACCTTTGTGTTATCTAAAAGATTTTCAAAGTCATGGCTGAATATTTAGCTGATTTCGACAATGTGAGATTTTGCAGGATTTCAGAGCGAGACTTCTCCTCGAGCGAGACTTGGTTAACAAACAGACCCAAGCGAAAGGTAAAGAAAAAAGTTTCATTTCTCTGTAGGGATCATTTCCATAATGTTGTCAAACACATATAACAATCTGAGCCTGTCAGTGGTAAAAACAAGTACTTTTAGAGGACGTACATTGGGATCCACCCCACTTGTGCGGAAAACGTCTCACAGTACAAAATCTGTGAGCCCCCACCAGCACGAGCAAAGAAGCAAAATGAAAGTCCCGCCCACAAAGGCGACAGCATCCAATCCCAGCTTCACCAGAAACGCCAATGTGAAAGTGAACTGTGTGTTCTGTCTGTATACATTATATACAATATAATAAGTCTGCCAAATATATTAAATGTCTCTCAAAGGAATAGTCTCTCAAATTGTAATGTACAGTATAGGCAATATATATATATATAGGCCTAACACTAAATACAATAATTGTGTTCTTGTGTGAGACGCATCGCCATGCATACAGAGTATGGAGTTCTCAACAGCTTGATTTGTTAATAATAATAAACATGGGATTTCTATAGCGCTTTTCTAAAACTCAAAGACGCTTTACATGGAGGGGCGGGGACGTCGAACATTATTATTTGTTCGTTCCTATACCTATATAGGCCTAATTAAAAAGGTTCATGAAGGTTTAGATAGAAGCGCACTGCAGTGATTTTTGTTTGACGATATTTGCTTGCAAAACAAAAGTGTGTGAAAAAGGATATAGGCGGATATAATTGTGTGTTCTGTTTGTCTGAAACAAACCAAATATATGGCTCTTAAACGAATCAATCCAATTTTACGATGGGCTATAATATAAAACTAAATTCAATAAGTGTGTGTGTTGTTGTGTCGGACACACATCGCCATATGTGCAGTAGAGTTCTCAATTGCGTGATTCATTATTATTTGTTCTTTCATATAATCAGTGGTGGACAAAGTACACAACTCCATTACTTGAGTCAAAGTACAGATACTCCTGGTCAAACATTACTCCAATACAAGATTTTACTTGAGTTAAAGTACTGGAGTACTTGCTTTTAAAAATACTTAAGTATTCAAAAGTACATTTTCTTTTTAATTTCAACGCATTGTTGCATTGTTGCCACAATTACAGAACCTAATGACTCAATTTGGATCACAATTATTGAAATTGAAACGAATTTTTGTAGGCAGTGATGAAGTTTGTGCATGGTAAACAGCAAACCTTTAAAACAATATGAATCCTTAATTTCTACAAACTCAAACATGGACTTGAGATATGGCCATGGGTGCTCTGGTGAGGAATCGTCATCTTTATCTGCCGTAGCCATCATTACCACTGCCTCATTGAACTGTACAAAAATGTATTATCCGGCCCGATCTGAGTAACGTTAGCTCTAGGTTCCACCATGGAGTAGCTGTCCGATCTGAGTAGCGCATGCGCGAGGTACACGTACGGCAACACCACTTGGACAAACCACACGTAACTGCAGGAACACAGTTTATGGCCTATCGCATGAAAGAAACGAAAATTAATCCGCTGACTTCAAAGCTATGCTTTAAAGTAACGAGTAACGGGAACCTTCATAGAAATGTAGTGGAGTCGAAAGTACAATATTTGTCTTTCAAATGTAGTGGAGCAAAAAAAAATACTCAAGTACACTCTATATGTACTTAAGTACAGTACTCAAGTAAATGTACTTCTTTACTGTCCACCACTGCATATAATTATGTCATTAAAAAGGTTAATGTCATTGTTGCCATTATTATACGATAGGCTATAATATATGTGACGTACTCACCCAAATGGCAGCTACAGGGCCTCTCCCCGACAACAGGACACAGGGCAATGTTGAAACCGGTTTATTGATAAAGATGAATGTTGAATGAATGAGCAGATGGTAGATACTCTCCGGACAGGGCTCCGCCTCGAGTGTGTGTAAAGGTGGCTGGTTTAAGCCTGTGGGCCTGATTACAGATTGGCCCACAGGTGTGCAGCCTCACCCAGCCCCCAAGTCTAACGAGTCTAACTCGGGCCAGGTGAGGCTGCTTAAACCAGCCACACACTCTCACAATATAAAACTAAATACAATACGTGTGTGTTTGTTACGGACGGTTCTCCCCTCTGAACCAATCCCCAACAAATGAGGGGATTAGACAACAAAGGATAAAGGGCCAAAATCATTTATTAATAAGTGCTCTTTACCAAAGGTGTCTGTGTGGTGCGTGTGTGTTTAAATGGATGTGTAAGTGTCAGTAAGATGTAAGGTTATTAGAAAAGGAATAGGGCTAAAGCAAATGTTAAATAAGGCTAAATGTCTAGGAAGGAAAAAAGAACAATACAAAAACAATAAGGTGAGGTCAATAGAGTTGGTTTTGCGACCGCCGGGCCCCAAAACAAAGAATACCCAAAAAGGGGGCGGCCCTTCATGCTGGATCTGGGACTCTTAAAAAGGCCTCCTCCCAGGTGCGCTCAATTGCCAGCCTGATTACACCTGGAGAGGAAGCAAAAAGGGACAAAAAGGAGAAACAAAAACAAAACGGCCAAGGGCCGTAACAGAGACATCGGCGCCCGGTGGCACACAAACGCATCTTAACGTTCACTTGTAATATATTTTTCCCTCACTTGACATCATTATAGTTATAGCGTGAACATTTTGAACATAAAATAACCTTTAAAGGGCCCTACCATTGCATCTTTGTAGGGGTGTTCCTGGTTATGATTGTGTCTCAACCCACGGAGCTCACACTCCAGTGCTCTCAATGGGGCTCAGCCTGCAGTTCACTTACTTCACTTAGTAATGAGAAGGAATCTCTGAGTCTTACACAGAGTACCTTCAAGTATTTCATGTTTTCTGTCATTAAAATGTATTATTTTGGTTGCAAATTAAATCAATCAGTACTTGTCTTTGCAATGTTTTGTGTGAAAATGAAAGCGATTGAACAGAAAATCTATTTTGTGTTCATATAAATTTATATAAAGATTACACAAATATTCAACAAAGCATGCGTGTGCCTTTCTTCGATTTTCATTATCATAGTGCGAAAAAAATATTGTGACTGATTTCAGAGCCTGTAGTTTGACTAAAGGTGTAGCTAGTGTGTAGTTTGGTAGAATAAAGGTGTAGCTAGTGTGTAGTTTGACTAAAGGTGTAGCTAGTGTGTAGTTTGGTAGAATAAAGGTGTAGCTAGTGTGTAGTTTGGTAGAATAAAGGTGTAGCTAGTGGTGTAGCTAGTGTGTAGTTTGGTAGAATAAAGGTGTAGCTAGTGTGTAGTTTGGTAGAATAAAGGTGTAGCTAGTGTGTAGTTTGACTAAAGGTGTAGCTAGTGTGTAGTTTGGTAGAATAAAGGTGTAGCTAGTGTGTAGTTTGACTAAAGGTGTAGCTAGTGTGTAGTTTGGTAGAATAAAGGTGTAGCTAGTGGTGTAGCTAGTGTGTAGTTTGGTAGAATAAAGGTGTAGCTAGTGTGTAGTTTGGTAGAATAAAGGTGTAGCTAGTGTGTAGTTTGGTAGAATAAAGGTGTAGCTAGTGTGTAGTTTGACTAAAGGTGTAGCTAGTGTGTAGTTTGGTAGAATAAAGGTGTAGCTAGTGTGTAGTTTGACTAAAGGTGTAGCTAGTGTGTAGTTTGGTAGAATAAAGGTGTAGCTAGTGTGTAGTTTGGTAGAATAAAGGTGTAGCTAGTGTGTAGTTTGGTAGAATAAAGGTGTAGCTAGTGTGTAGTTTGGTAGAATAAAGGTGTAGCTAGTGTGTAGTTTGGTAGAATAAAGGTGTGGCTGTCTTTCTCAGGTGTTGGAGGCCAGTCCTGGACCGTGGAGCTGCCCCAGAGAATGGAGGTTCTGGAGGGCTCCTGTGTGAGGATCCCCTGTAGATTCACAATGCCCTCAGGCTGGGAATGGTACCTGGACAGTTCATGTAAAGCCAAATGGTTTAGAGATTGGAGCACGCTAGTGTTTGACTCCAGCCTCACTGGAGACCCCAACCTCAGCCAGGGACAGCTGGTGGGGGATCTCCTGCACAGAGACTGCACCACAATCCTCTACAACCTCACCATCAGCCAACCATCAGCCCAGTATTTCTTCAAAGTTGAATGCAACAACCGGCTCAAATACACATTCTATACTGGCGTTGTCATCACTATTAAAGGTTCATGTTTTGGATTGTTATGTTTTTTGCTACATAGTTTTCTCAGGTTTTGTCAGTTAAACTAATTCTTCTGACTGACCTCTGTTTGTGGTTTCCAGACGTGCGGAGACTGTCCTTAAGTCCATTAGGAGTGGAGGTCCAGGAGGGGAGTCCAGTCACGCTGTCCTGCTCCGCTGTGATCACCTGTCCTCTCCTGCCTCCTCCCACGTTGTCATGGAGACCCAGCCTGGGAGACGCCCAGGAGGAAGTAGGAGCTGAGTTTGTGACCTCTGTGCTGACCTTCAATGCCTCCTCCTTCCACCATGGAGAGAGAATCTCCTGCTTCTCCCACTACAAGGGCCTAGCAGGACACAGCAACGTCTCCTTTGAGGAACATCTGACCATCAATGTTTTGTGTGAGTAAAGGTTATTTGTGAAGGTTTCTTTGGGTCTTTCTGGAACCACGGTTTGGTTTTGTTGTGTTTCATGCGATGCAGTGTATTTATCATGTAGACCTTCCTTCATCCAAAAGACCTCTTAAAGACAATGAGGTGGTCTTCAGGTCCATTTGCCTAAGTCTGAATGTGAGTGCCCTCCCGCATCACTGGTCTTGTTTCACATTTTATTCGGCCGAACTTGGGTTCGCGTCCCAATAACTGACGTTTTTGAGAAGGCCGTCTGGCCATTGCATTATCAATAGACTTGGAGATCTCGACTTGTTTCGTTGTCTTCGTGCTTTTTGTATCTACTTGGTCCATTAAAATGGTGATTTATCGCATGCATCTGTTGATTCACTCAAACATGTGTGGCTGTACAAGTCCAATAAAGCTGCTACATGGAGCGTCCATTTTTCAGGTCTCTGACTGAGGTGGCAACTTTCCCGCGAGTGGCTGTGGTTTCAGTGCCTTCAGCAGACACGCCCCCAGGGTTTCAGTGCTTTACAGATTTTAAGTGCATTTTCACCAATGAGAGCCGCACACAGACCGCCTCATTCAGGTGGTCTGGGTGCGGTACGTGATCCACTCCCATTACAAAGCTGTTCAATACAGTTGTTCTATGGACTCTGAACTGCCAGTGTAAAGGGCCCCCGATGCCCCTGTTTAAAGCTGATGAGATGTGGCATGGATCCTTCAGGGCTTGATTGGCATGAGGGCGTCCTCACACCTGACCCATGGAGCGTTTCCCTGTTCATCTGGTTTGTTGGGGAAATGTGAACAACTCATTAATCTTATCCATCCACTCATCCGTCCGTTGGTGGTTCTCTGGCCGGTTCCAGGTGTTCTACAGTTAGTTACAGATGAGAACGTAATCAAGCCCGACTACAGGAAGCAAACCAAAACCTGCACTGTGGGTAGAAGGTGGCTCACTGCACTCAAAGCAAAGGGAATCCATGACAAGTCCCTATTTTCTCCTAGCATGTTCTTTAGAGAGCTGTTTGATGCAGAGCTGTTCTATGCAGAGCTGTTTTTATAGAGCTGTTCTGTATAGAGCTGTTCTATATAGAGCTGTACTTTATAGAGCTGTTCTGTATAGAGCTGTTCTATACAGCATTGTTCTGTACCGAGTGGTTCTATAGACGGCTATTGTTGGGGTCGGGTTTGGAGTTTAAATAAAGATGGAGTCTGAATGATGTCTTCCAGACCCCCCAGTCAACGTGTCGGTGGAGTGGCCGTCCGGGCCGCTTCCAGAGGGAAGCGACGTGGGTCTGAGCTGCAACGGCTCCGCCAACCCCCCCGTGGAAAACTACACCTGGTACCGCTCCGGGCCGCACCGAGAACCGGATCAGGGGCCTCTGGGTTTCGGTTGGTCTTTCACGGCGTTGGTCTCCGAAGGCACTCAGTTCTACTGTGAAGCGAGGAACCCGTACGGAGCGCAGAACTCCAGCCTGACCCGGATGGACGTGCACTGTGAGTCAGACCCGCTGCCATGGCAACCATCATGAGCCCAGAGCCACATCCTGTTTCAGAATGTCTCCAGCATTATCAATACTTATGCTGCAAATACACACTTCACACTTGTTTTTACTCTATATGTAGTCCTATTGTAAAAAAAGAAATGCATGTGAAGATTGGAGTTTTATTCAAATGTATTCAGACTGTACTATTTGCTCACCTGGGTCCTATTGCCATGGGTCCTGTTGCTATGGGTCCTGTTGCTATGGGTCCTGTTGCCATGGCTATCCACAGTTCCTCCTAAAGAGGTGGAGCTGAGGGTGGAGCCGCCCGGCGGAGTGCTGGAAGGCCGGGGCTTCACGCTGAGCTGCTCCAGCCGATCCTGGCCACCCGCCTCCTACTATGCCTGGTACCGGGTCTCAGGAGAGGCCCCTGGGATCCGGGTCCGCCTTGAGGAGGACAGGGCCAAACTCACCGTGGAGCGGGCCGAGCGACGCCACAGCGGACAGTACTACTGCCTCGCCAGAAACGACCAGGGAGAGAAGGAGTCGGCACCGGTCCACCTGGACATCCACTGTAGGCTCCATCCTGACCCTAACCCTGACCCTCCACTGTAGGCTCCATCCTGACCCTAACCCTGACCCTCCACTGTAGGCTCCATCCTGACCCTAACCCTGACCCTCCACTGTAGGCTCCATCCTGACCCTAACCCTGACCCTCCACTGTAGGCTCCATCCTGACCCTAACCCTGACCCTCCACTGTAGGCTCCATCCTGACCCTAACCCTGACCCTCCACTGTAGACTCCATCCTGAGCTCTCTATTCTCTATTTATCGTCTGTCTCTATCCATCTTTCTGTCTATCCATCCCAAATGATCTACATCAACATGTTTAAATCTTAAACCTGCACTATGTGTGTTTTACAATAAAACGATTTTCTAGAAGAAAATCCTGGATGGATTGACTTGTGGATGGGCACGTTTTTATTCTTGAGAAAGAATAAAAGGGGCGGCCCTTCAGC